>CM034540.1:61525289-61589588 GCA_020002185.1 Paraescarpia echinospica | reverse complement strand
GGAATGAATATGTAGAATATACAATGGGGGGAACTGTACTAAGTACTACTGTAAAAGAAAAAGACTTAGGGCTGACAATTAGTGCTGACATGAAGGTTTCAGAGCAGTGTGGAATTGCAGCTTCAAAGGGAAATCAAATCCTTGGATTGATTAGGCGAAATATAGCATATAAAGAAAAAGAACTAATAATACCACTGTATAAAACAATAGTTAGGCCTCATTTAGAATATTGTATACAAGCGTGGAGGCCATACCGCAAGAAGGACATAGATATGCTAGAAAGAGTACAGAGGAGAGCGACTAAAATGATACCAAAACTGAGGGATCTTAGTTATGAAAAACGCCTAAAAGAATGTGGTTTAACAACACTGGAGACCAGGAGATTGAGAGGAGATCAGATAGAAGTGTTTAAAATATTGAATGGTTATGAAAATATTGATAGAAATATGTTTGTTTTCAGTTAAGAAAGATAGAAAGACTAGAGGACATAAAGTTACATTAGTAAAGGAGCAGTGTAGATTAGACGTGAGAAAGTTCTCATTTTCACAAAGGACTGTGAATGAATGGAACAGATTACCTGATGATTGTGTGGGTGCTAGTAGTGTGAATATGTTTAAAAATAAAATCGACACATACCTCAGAAGGGCTGGATATATGTAGATAAAAGGGTTGGACTCTAGATAAGCCAAAGGGCTTCCTTGTCCACCTGCCATCTAGAGTTAATTCTCTGGGTGGCAATCTTGTTAAATCTTGTTAAATCTTGTTAAAGTGACTTTCGTTGGCGTTAAAAGTTTACATTTTTATAATTATACTAATTATGTTTTTCTTAAAGGGGGAGGAATGTTAGATCCTTGATCGCGGAACCGTTTACCATGCCTCGTTTCCTCTTTTCCTTTGGATCTCGAGTTCCGCCTGTGTCACAATAAACGTGTTCATACTTTCTCTACGAGAATCTTCATTCTATAATGTCGTTGTACGTACAGCCCACGGCCAGTACACGACAGTACCTTCGTACAGCCACTTTGGAATTATAATCTTCATCTTGATAAGCTAAAGCACGTGTGTGTTGTTATTGTTTTCGAATGCCTGGGATACCGATCTCGCGTAAAGCACATGACCGAAGTGGCTCAGTAGGCAGACAGCGCAATTGGCTTTCGCCATCGATACCCTCTGTAACGATAAAAAAAATTTTTGACGATTAAAAAACAAGTACGCATTTTTGTTTATTAAACCGACTGTGCGCACTAGTTAAACTATTCACACATTACACATCTGGACATAAAAGAACCGGATTGGCGATGGACAAACGAACTGATTGAGCACCTTTAAGTGACTGCATATATTATAGTGACAAGAGTTCAGCATTTAACACCTTATATGTATATAGGTCAACTAATTAGGTCATCAGAATTATCTATTTAATAATGCGATACAATGAATATCATATTTACAGTGGTCAATCCTCCAATAGTTAGAAACCTTTTTCCTAATTATTACACCCAATTTATGACATTAATCCCAGAAAATAGGTCAAATATGCAGTGAAGGTCAACTAATTAGATCAAGGTCAAATAATAGTCACATGATTTTATGGATGACATCACTTTATTTCACAACAATATCTTCAGTAGATGCAATTATATTGCCATTTTTTATTATACTCAAACGTACACAGTTCTCCAGCTTCCAGGTCACAATAAATGGACAGAATTAAATACAAAAATGTGGAATTATATCGGAAATAATAAATATATCCACAAAATTCAAAAAGTGTTGTGAACTCCATGAGAAACTCTATCTTGTGGAATGAAGTTGACCTGCATAGGACTATAAAAATATTAAATATAAATTTATAGTCAGGCTATATAACTTGTAGTCTGTAGAGGCTTAGATTCCATCTCAGACTCTGGATCCGTCCCTGTTGAGCAATGCTGTTTATGTAAAATAAATAACACCTGAAAATTGCAGTTGTTCGAGTCAGTACAAATACAATTAGTGGGCGGATGGAATATGCACATGTCGTTTTTTAATATTAATCACGACTTTCCCAGGTCAATTTCTTGAGATGTACTGCTGTTCACGAATCCCGTTTGACGGAGCCACCTGACCAAACGTTTATTAATATTAGAAGGTACACTTCCAATGTTTGATATTAGCTTAAGTATATGTGATAGTTTACGATAGTGTCACCGAGTTTGCGTAATTATTTAAAACGCGCAATGCATCGGTCACACTTGCAATAACTGTACATCGACCAGTATTAGTAGTTTACTTTGACGTGGGCGATAAACGGGTCTGATGATTAATCTTAGCCTTAGGTCTTGGGTGATTTACTCCAAACAGCCCAAACTTGAGCTAACGCAGGAGTTGTATGGTGCTTGTTTGTGCGCATGCGTTGTGGGTAGTTTGTTTGTTTATTTTATAGGCACTTTAGATGGTTGGGTGTGGTGAAAGGGAGGTTCATGATCGCTGTTTGAAACGCTTTCTAGTTCAGTAATCGGTGGTGGAATCATATTCCAGATTCGAACTGCTCGAGGGTAGAAAGAGAACACTGCTGCATTGATGCGGCACCTAGGGGCTACGTAGTGGCCACGGTTTTTTGACTGTGTTAGTACACCTGGTAGGGGTGTGATGTTGATTATGTTATTTAATATTTTGTAAAATGTCATGGCTTGTTTGATAATGCGTCGTCGTTCAAGAGTTGACCATCGAAGGGTGGCTATTAGGTCTGCTGCGTTTGTTTGGCGTCTGTAGTCATTTCTGAGAAATCTGGCAGCACAGTGTTGTACTGACAAATCTGGCAAGCACAGTGTTGTACTCTTTCAAGGTGTTTAATTTGGGTGGCAATGTGTGGGTTCCATATGGGAGAGGCATACTCGAGTTTTGGTCGGATTAGCATGTTATAGGCTGTTTCTTTTACTTCAGGTTTGCATGGTCCGAGGGTTCGTTTGATCATGCCTAGGACTTTTGAAGATTTGGAAGCTATGTCAGTGATATGGTTAGCCCAGGTTAGTTTAGAATCTAATTTTATTCCAAGATATGTGTGACTAGAGGCGGTAGAGAGTGGTATGCCAAAGAGTGAATATGAATGTAGTCTGGGTTTGGTTTGGTTTGTTATTGGGAGATGCACACATTTAGATATGTTAAATTCCATCTGCCATTTATTAGACCATGTTTGGATTTTGATCAGGTCAGATTGGAGAGTTTCGTGGTCAGTTGCGGATGTGATTTTGCGATATATAATGCTGTCGTCTGCAAAGAGACGTATGGAAGATTGGACCCTGTGGTACAGGTCCAGATGTAACATTTGTGCTGTCCGACAGGGCTCCATTGACTGAGACTCTCTGTTTGCGGTTGGATAGAAACGATTTGATCCAGTTTTGTGTGTTTCCAGTTATTCCATAGAAAGCTAATTTGGATAGGAGGCGTTTATGGGGGACTTTGTCGAAGGCTTTGGCAAAATCGAGTAGGATGGCATTATTTGTGTCTTATTGTCCATAGCAGTCATCCAGTCGTGGACTGTCTCGATGAGTTGAGATTCACAAGACAGACCTGATTGGAATCCATGTTGGAAGTGGATGACGATGTTGTGTTTGTGTAAGTGTTTCCACATGTTGCTTAGAATGATGTGCTCCATAACTTTGCAGAGGATGCATGTTAACGAAATTGGTCTATAATTAGCAGGGTCTGATTTGTGGCTTTTTTTGTGTATTGGTGTTACTAGTGCTTGGAGCCAGTCATCTGGGAGTTTGCAAGTGTTGTATGACTGCTGGAAAATGTGTGTGATGATGGGGGCAATTTCCACTGCAGTCTCTTTAAGGACTCTGGCTGGGAGTTCATCGGGGCCTGTAGCTTTATTTTGGTTTAGGTTTTTCAGTTGCTTAATTACTCCGTCTATCCCGATTTCGAGGGAGGGCATATCGGGATAGATGGATGGAGCTAGTTGGGGGATGGGGTAGATTTCTTGAGTAAACACGGAACTAAATTGGTTGTTAAGTGTATTTGCTTTGTCGTGATCATTTGTGATTGGTTGGTCGTTTGCTTGCAGTGTAGGGATGCCAATGTATTCTCGTTTGTTTGCTTTAATGAATGACCAGAATTGTTTTGGGTTTGTTTTTAGGCTGTCTCCAATGTGATTGTTTAGATAGTCTGAGTAGGATTTGGTTGCAGCTTTAGTGGCTTGTTTTCGGAGTTGCCTAAACCTTTCCCAGTCACTATTACGTCCAGTTTGTTTTGCTTTTTTATGTTTTTTTTGGGCGTTTTCTTTGCATTCTATTTTTTCACGTGTTATCCAGGGGAGGTGGGTTTTTGCTTTGGTGTTGTGGCTGGGAATATTATTGTTGACTAATGAAGTAAGATTATTCCGTAAAAAGTTCCAGTTTGTGTTGACATGTGTTGAATTTGGGTTCGTGTCAAATTATGTTGTTGTTAGTTGTTTTATGTCATCTTTATGCTGTTCTCAGTTTGCAGATTTATATTGAAACACTTTGTGTGGTGGTTTACTGTTACGGATTGGATTTAGGTTTACGCTAAAGGTCACAGCTTTGGTTATTTTGGTCTGTGTCACTAAGGCTGTTATACCGGTTGTGAGAACATTCCAATAAGTGGTCTTGGAAGAAGGAATGACTGTAGTTAGGATGGTCGTATTTCATGCAGTGCCAGGAACAGGAACTGCTACAGAGGAGATTATATTGATCTGGACTTATGTCACAACATTTAATTTGTACCCATTGGTTGCACCGGTCGCAGCAGACTGCTCGGTGATTTGAAGCAACAGGCTTTTTATAAAATCCACAGGGGTGTCTGACTGGGCCGGGGTTTGTTTGGATGTCCCCACAGAGGATTAGTAGGACAAGATAACATGTTTTGTGTCCCGATGTAGGGATTACATAAGCCAGTTTGGTGTGGTACTTGTTACGGGAGTCTCTGGTGAAAGCTAGTGCCAGTCTAATACTTGTGTCAGTCCAGCAAGACCTGTCATATGTTAGCAGACCATTTGGATCGTCCGTGAGTCGGGTATGGTCCAGGTGTATCGGGAATTTGGGTACGAATGCAATAATGATACTAATCAGAACTACCACTGGTGTGCCCATTTTGGGTGGCACCATCATAAGAGCAGCTATTGCACAAGCTGCTTTGCTTGTACAGTTATGTTAATGCAGTAAAACAAAAGCAAAAACAAGAGATTATATTCCACTATAGATGTGGGTATTGTTTTTATGATTAAGTTATATATCACAGCTAATATAAAATCACAGTAGTAAGATCACAGTAGATGTAAAAGACAGTAGTAAAATTTGCCAGTTAGTAGAGACAGTTTATTGTATTGTGTTTGCTGTTGGTTTCTTGTGTGTTGCTGACAGCGTACAATCCGGATTTGTAACAGTATAATACGTAAGCTTTATGTGAATGGACTGATTTTGGGTTGTTTTAGGAGCGATTTGGTTTTGGCGCGCTTTGTGTAAGTTGTTTAGAGATTCGCCATCTTGTTTTGAACTGGTTGTTATGGAAGCTAAGGCTAAACCTTTGTAAAATCGTGTCTTAGCTTGATTTGATCGCATATATCACCGTGGGATTATATTCTGGTATATCTATAATAGTACCTCACACAGTTAACAGTAATAAAAACGTTTAGAAATCATGAAAATAATCGATAACAGCGGAGATATGGTCTGCGCATGCGTCAAGTGTAGTCCATTCCGATTTTTCCGCTACGCTGTTATCGACTATTATGGCACTAGCTTTCACCAGAGACTCCCGTAACAAGTACCACACCAAACTGGCTTATGCAATCCCTACATCGGGACACAAAACATGTTATCTTGTCCTACTAATCCTCTGTGGGGACATCCAAACAAACCCCGGCCCAGTCATTTTATAAAAAGCCTGTTGCTTCAAATCACTGAGCAGTCTGCTGCGACCGGTGCAACCAATGGGTACACATTAAATGTTGTGACATAAGTCCAGATCATTATAATCTCCTCTGTAGCAGTTCCTGTTCCTGGCACTGCATGAAATACGACCATCCTAACTACAGTCATTCCTTCTTCCAAGACCACTTATTGGAATGTTCTCACAACCTATATAACAGCCTTAGTGACACAGACCAAAATAACCAAAACATTGACCCCCACACACAGATCTCTCAAACAAACACGAGTCGTACATCCCAAACCTGGGATCCAACCTTTGGATCAAACCCTCAAAATGCATCAACCCCTGAACGTCGTAAGAAAACCAAACGTAACACACTTAGCGGAATTCTAATCAATACCAACAGTGTCAAAAGCATCGCAAAGACAACCCAATTAAAAACAACTATTCAGTCAAATAATCCTGACATCATATTCCTAGTCGAAACCAAAATAGACGAAAACTACCCTACCTATTCGTTCCTACCACCTAACTATAGCGCCATCCGAAAGGACAGAAACACCCATGGTGGAGGAGTTCTCATAACCTTCCGCGATGACATTGTAGCAGAACCACTTACAAAATTAAACGAAACAAATCCATATACCTTGCATCCTACTACCGACCCCCCAGTGACCACCTTCAATCCCTTGAAGCTCTCCACGAATCCCTAAAAAAACTGTACAGATCACAAAAAACTTCTCCTAGTGTAACTATAGCAGGTGACTTCAACCTTCCTGATATTAACTGGGGCAAGCAGCAAACCACTGACAACAGAACTGCCAGCAAGCATAACAAACTGCTAGAAATAATTAGAGAATTTGGATTACAAAACATGGTCAACGAACCCACACGAATTGATTCCGGCAATATCCTTGACCTCATACTTACTTCTAATCCATCGATAATTGCTAACACTCACACCACTCCCGGCATGAGTGATCATGAAGCTGTGACCTTTAACGTAAACCTAAATCCAATCCGTAACAGTAAACCACCACACAAAGTGTTCCAATATAAATCTGCAAACTGGGAACAGCATAAAGATGACATAAAACAACTAACAACATACTTTGACAAAAACCCAAATTCAACACATGTCAACACAAACTGGAACTTTTTCCAGAATAATCTTACTTCATTAGTCAACAATAATATTCCCAGCCGCAACACCAAAGCAAAAACCCACCTCCCCTGGATAACCCGTGAAATAATAAGAATGCAAAGAAAACGCAACAAAAGCCATAAAAAAGCAAAACAAACTGGACGTAATAGTGACTGGGAAAGGTTTAGGCAACTCCGAAAACAAGCCACTAAAGCTGCAACCAAATCCTATTCAGACTATCTAAAAATTCACATTGGAGACAGACTAAAAACAAACCCAAAACAATTCTGGTCATTCATTAAAGCAAACAAACGAGAATACATTGGCATCCCTACACTGCTAGCAAACAACCAACCAATCACAAATGATCACGACAAAGCAAATACACTTAACAACCAATTTAGTTCCATGTTTACTCAAGAAATGTACCCCATCCCCCAACTAGCTCCATCCATCTATCCCGATATGCCCTCCCTCGAAATTGGGATAGACGGAGTAATTAAGCAACTGAAAAACCTAAACCAAAATAAAGCTACATGCCCCGATGAACTCCCAGCCAGAGTCCTTAAAGAGACTGCAGTGGAAATTGCCCCCATCATCACACACATTTTCCAGCAGTCATACAACACTTGCAAACTCCCAGATGACTGGCTCCAAGCACTAGTAACACCAATACACTAAAAAAGCCACAAATCAGACCCTGCTAATTATAGACCAATTTCGTTAACATGCATCCTCTGCAAAGTTATGGAGCACATCATTCTAAGCAACATGTGGAAACACTTACACAAACACAACATCGTCATCCACTTCCAACATGGATTCTGATCAGGTCTGTCTTGTGAATCCCAACTCATCGAGACAGTCCACGACTGGATGACTGCTATGGACAATAAAACACAAATAAATGCCATCCTACTCGATTTCGCCAAAGCCTTCCACAAAGTCCCCCATAAACGCCTCCTATCCAAATTAGCTTTCTATGGAATAACTGGAAACACACAAAACTGGATCAAATCGTTTCTATCCAATCGCAAACAGAGAGTCTCGGTCAATGGAGCCCTGTCGGACAGAACAAATGAGATATCTGGTGTACCACAGGGCTCAGTCCTAGGACCTGTCCTATTTTTACTCTACATAAACGACATAACCGAAAATGTCCAATCTTCCATACGTCTCTTTGCAGACGACAGCATTATATATCGCAAAATCACATCCGCAACTGACCACGAAACTCTCCAATCTGACCTGATCAAAATCCAAACATGGTCTAATAAATGGCAGATGGAATTTAACATATCTAAATGTGTGCATCTCCCAATAACAAACCAAACCAAACCCAGACTACATTCACATTGACTCTTTGGCATACCACTCTCTACCGCCTCTAGTCACACATATCTTGGAATAAAATTAGATTCTAAACTAACCTGGGCTAACCATCTCACTGACATAGCTTCCAAATCTTCAAAAGTCCTAGGCATGATCAAACGAACCCTCGGACCATGCAAACCTGAAGTAAAAGAAACAGCCTATAACATGCTAATCTGACCAAAACTTGAGTATGCCTCTCCCATATGGAATCCACACACTGCCACCCAAATTAAACACCTTGAAAGAGTACAACACTGTGCTGCCAGATTTCTCAGAAATGACTACAGACGCCAAACAAACGCAGCAGACCTAATAGCCACCCTTCGATGGTCAACTCTTGAACGACGACGCATTATCAAACAAGCCATGACATTTTACAAAATATTAAATAACATAATCAACATCACACCCCTACCAGGTGTACTAACACAGTCAAAAAACCGTGGCCACTACGTAGCCCCTAGGTGCCGCATCAATGCAGCAGTGTTCTCTTTCTACCCTCGAGCAGTTCGAATCTGGAATATGATTCCACCACCGATTACTGAACTAGAAAGCCCCATAGCATTTCAAACAGCGATCATGAACCTCCCTTTCACCACACCCAATCAACTAAAGTGCCTATAAAACAATCAAACTACCCACAATGCATGCGCACAAACAATCACCATACAACTCCTGCTTTAGCTCAAGTTTGGGCTGTTTGGAGTAAATCACCTAAGACCTAAGCGGAAAAATCGGAATGGACTACACCTGACGCATGCGCAGACCACCACCATTGATTCTTTTTATGTACAACTCAGAACCAGCCACACATGTCGTATGTGACTAGAGTATTGTCGAGCTTGGATATATATCTATTCACTGCCATTGGCATTGCCATTGGGCTGTGATGAGTCCGTGACTGATGCACCGGATTAATGATATTCTTCCAGTAATCCACTACCATCATTGCTGATGATTTCGAGAATGGTGTGGTGTTTGTTGCGTGCGCCAGGTGCAGCCGCAGGTGTGTAGTGCTGGTTGTAACTGTTTATAATATCGTGTGTAGTGCTGGTTGTAACTGTTTATAATATCATGTGTGCAGTGCTGGTTGTAACTGTTTATAATATCATGTGTGTAGTGCTGGTTGTAACTGTTTATAATATCATGTGTGCAGTGCTGGTTGTAACTGTTTATAATATCATGTGTGCAGTGCTGGTTGTAACTGTTTATAATATCATGTGTGCAGTGCTGGTTGTAACTGTTTATAATATCATGTGTGCAGTGCTGGTTGTAACTGTTTATAATATCATGTGTGCAGTGCTGGTTGTAACTGTTTATAATATCATGTGTGTAGTGCTGGTTGTAACTGTTTATAATATCATGTGTGCAGTGCTGGTTGTAACTGTTTATAATATCATGTGTGCAGTGCTGGTTGTAACTGTTTATAATATCATGTGTGCAGTGCTGGTTGTAACTGTTTATAATATCATGTGTGCAGTGCTGGTTGTAACTGTTTATAATATCATGTGTGCAGTGCTGGTTGTAACTGTTTATAATATCATGTGTGCAGTGCTGGTTGTAACTGTTTATAATATCATGTGTGCAGTGCTGGTTGTAACTGTTTATAATATCATGTGTGTAGTGCTGGTTGTAACTGTTTATAATATCATGTGTGTAGTGCTGGTTGTAACTGTTTATAATATCATGTGTGTAGTGCTGGTTGTAACTGTTTATAATATCATGTGTGCAGTGCTGGTTGTAACTGTTTATAATATCATGTGTGCAGTGCTGGTTGTAACTGTTTATAATATCATGTGTGTAGTGCTGGTTGTAACTGTTTATAATATGTGTGCAGTGCTGGTTGTAACTGTTTATAATATCATGTGTGTAGTGCTGGTTGTAACTGTTTATAATATCATGTGTGCAGTGCTGGTTGTAACTGTTTATAATATCATGTGTGCAGTGCTGGTTGTAACTGTTTATAATATCATGTGTGCAGTGCTGGTTGTAACTGTTTATAATATCATGTGTGTAGTGCTGGTTGTAACTGTTTATAATATCATGTGTGCAGTGCTGGTTGTAACTGTTTATAATATCATGTGTGTAGTGCTGGTTGTAACTGTTTATAATATCATGTGTGTAGTGCTGGTTGTAACTGTTTATAATATCATGTGTGCAGTGCTGGTTGTAACTGTTTATAATATCATGTGTGCAGTGCTGGTTGTAACTGTTTATAATATCATGTGTGCAGTGCTGGTTGTAACTGTTTATAATATCATGTGTGTAGTGCTGGTTGTAACTGTTTATAATATCATGTGTGCAGTGCTGGTTGTAACTGTTTATAATATCATGTGTGCAGTGCTGGTTGTAACTGTTTATAATATCATGTGTGCAGTGCTGGTTGTAACTGTTTATAATATCATGTGTGCAGTGCTGGTTGTAACTGTTTATAATATCATGTGTGCAGTGCTGGTTGTAACTGTTTATAATATCATGTGTGTAGTGCTGGTTGTAACTGTTTATAATATCATGTGTGCAGTGCTGGTTGTAACTGTTTATAATATCATGTGTGCAGTGCTGGTTGTAACTGTTTATAATATCATGTGTGTAGTGCTGGTTGTAACTGTTTATAATATCATGTGTGCAGTGCTGGTTGTAACTGTTTATAATATCATGTGTGTAGTGCTGGTTGTAACTGTTTATAATATCATGTGTGTAGTGCTGGTTGTAACTGTTTATAATATCATGTGTGCAGTGCTGGTTGTAACTGTTTATAATATCATGTGAGTAGTGCTGGTTGTAACTGTTTATAATATCATGTGTGCAGTGCTGGTTGTAACTGTTTATAATATCATGTGTGTAGTGCTGGTTGTAACTGTTTATAATATCATGTGTGTAGTGCTGGTCGTAACTGTTTATAATATCATGTGTGTAGTGCTGGTCGTAACTGTTTATAATATCATGTGAGTAGTGCTGGTTGTAACTGTTTATAATATCATGTGTGCAGTGCTGGTTG
The DNA here is from genome assembly GCA_020002185.1 of Paraescarpia echinospica. Taxonomy (NCBI): domain Eukaryota; kingdom Metazoa; phylum Annelida; class Polychaeta; order Sabellida; family Siboglinidae; genus Paraescarpia; species Paraescarpia echinospica. Next base: position 61,578,198 of record CM034540.1, on the reverse strand, counting down.
TAACTGTTTATAATATCATGTGTGTAGTGCTGGTTGTAACTGTTTATAATATCATGTGTGCAGTGCTGGTTGTAACTGTTTATAATATCATGTGCAAGTTAAAAACAAACAGGGGTCACTCTTAGTTAGACTTTGTTTGCGACAGTGTTGGCAAGGCACTGCTTGAACGCATCTAGGGAGGGAGATTGAACTGATTGGGCGGTTAGGTTATTCCAAGGTATTGTTGTGGCTATAAAAAGGAATGTTAAAAAGTCTGTGTTTGGGAACGTTGAACCATTAATTGGAATGGATGCCCTCTGCGCCCCTCAGCTAAGAGTTCTGTGGCACAGTTGGTACGGGCTGGCTTTATGTATAGGCTGGCATGGTTGTCAACGAGGCCGTTTTGAATTTTATACATCATGTTGACCCTTGCAATACATCTGCGCTGTTCTATGTGATGATACGATGTCGATAGTCTCACTTAATTCCGACTCTCGCAAGGCGCAGCGAGCTCGCCAATAAGAGAGTCTGTCGGAGAAAGCCATATTTGTAACGTTCACTTGGTCTTTAAATCACCAGTTGCCGTCAGGACTCAGTCTCAAGTGGCATCATGGATAACTTTGGTTTGGTAGGTCATGTATGGAGTGCTGAAGTGTGAGGTCACGCTGCTGCACAACTGGCCCTGATGGTTCCAACAAATGTCTTCAGTCATATATTAACATGGTGATATGTTTTGTTCCAGACTGTATCGTTATTCTCGAAGTCATAAGTTTTGTAGTTTTTCTGGTTTCCAAAACAAAAGTGAGAAGCAAAGATAGGTGAAACAAATTAGAAGTATTTTATGCATTCTGGAACAAAAAAGGTCTTGATGCAAGATATTTGATCGCAGTGACAATATAGATTGTGGTGCAAAAGAAGGTGCAATATTGTGGAACCTGGACCCACCTTGATTTTGCTGAACACTAATATATATATATAAGTTCTACATTTTTGCCTACATTTGTATACCAGAATGACAGTGCATGACCATGGGCCTACTTCATACCATCATGCCACATCATTTCAGGTAAACAGTGCAATGTTATAAAATATTGCAAACCGGGCAGGTAGTCATAATCGTGGTCACTGTAAACAATAAATATTTATATAGTTTATATTCATGTACAAAAGTGTATGTTTATAACATACTTAATTTGTATGCGCTTTATGCGTCATTCTGTACAGTAATGTACAACAATTACATAACATGTGCCTGGGAGAAAGACGTATGATATACTTACACATGTGTCTGAGATGATTTTATTTAATTCACTTTAATAAATTATTAGTGAATCAGCCAGAACATTATTAGACATTCTTCTGGCCTGAAGTGGTTCCATGAAGTGGAATGCACAGTTATAATAGTAGAATCACATCTGGTCAAAGATTGAGCAGAGAACACATTTTAAATATGCTCTTTTAATTGTTTCAGATACGAGGATGAAAAGTTATAAAAAATGAGCAGCGATACATGAAACATGCTATAGCCATTGAGCACTGATGCAGCACCTCTGATCAATAAACAACAATGTTTCACCATCGAAGAAAATCCAACGACATGACAAACTTTAGTGAAGACATCAAGCAGGAAGCTGAATCAACATTCGTTAAACGTTTCACTTACTCAACTCTTGACGCCAATAGCCTCGTTTTGGCGAGTTCTGTGGACGTTTTCACTAGTCCACCATGGCAAGACACGGAGCTCCAGATACTCAAAGAGAGGCTGAATGAGACGAAGAGTTTGCTCAGCTCCAAGGACATAGCAGAGTGGCATCAGCACACCAGTGTTACAAACCGGGCAGGTTATGTGATACCCTATGTGAAGAGGCACATTCGACCGGAGCTATGCACCCAGGCGTGGTGCAAGTTCTATGAGATACAGACAAACTTTCCTCTGGTTCCTTCTGACGGAGATGAGTTCAACTCTGTGCATCTGTGTGAGGCACCTGGCGCGTTTATCACCAGTCTCAATCACTGCATCAAGTCAACGGGTAACTATCGTTTAGCCAAGTCCATCTGCTCCTTAATTGAATTTTTTCACTTACTCGCTTGAAATTCTTTTTTGCTAAAAGCAAACCTACATAGTATATGCTATGACATGCTACCTCATCTATGAACTTTTATTATGTGGTTTTGATACAGTCATCAGAGAAACTACTAACTATTGAATTCTTGTGGCGGAATAAATTCAAGTGATTTAAAAAAAAAATCAAATCAGCATGAATGCACAATATAGTCACACTTGTTGATGTTGTCTTTTCTTGCACTATAAAAAATCATGTGACTGACTAATTATGTAGATTGAATGCAAAATGGTGGCTCGGTAATTGACTGTTAAATTTACAGATATGATCACTAACATCAATTCTTTTGAGCATTTAAAAAATTGCACACATTATTTATGAACTAGACTGCAGATATTATTTAAACTCGCACTAAATATTTGGACATCAAATTTGTTATGGGTTTAACCAGTTGAGGAAGCAGCTATATAGTATAAGTGTAAGGACAGATTGTGCGACTGCAGCGACACTATGTTTTCAAGGTGTTTCATACAAGCAAATTGTCCAGGTGTGATATGAAATCCTGTCCTGTCCATGTGAGATTTACATACAAATGTATTATTTACTGACTAAAAATATAAAAAAGCAGGTTTGCCCATATATAATGATGTTCAACACTGACTAATTGAGGTGAACTTTAAAATGTTATATAATCTCCCATATCACATTCATGTTTACAAAAATCTTTGTGTTGAACACCCAGGAAGCTGCAAGAAGTGGTCCTGGCTCGCAAACACCCTGAACCCGTACTACGAGGGCAACGACCACACACGCATGATAGATGATGACCGCTTCATATTCGACACGCTGACAAACTGGTATTTCGGTGAAGACAACACAGGGGATATCATGGCGGCAGACAACATTGCGAGCATGAAGGAAGTCTGCGAGCGCTTAGGGAGTGTCCATTTGGTAAGTCCAAGTTTGTTTATCGTTGCAGTCCCGCAGTGATAGTTTATGGATTAAGGAATTATTTATCAGATATTTTAAACCAAAGCAACCATACGTCACTGAACAGTATCATATCTCTAATCTTTCTGTAATTTCTTGTTTATATATCCGGTTGCAATGCATGATGGGAAGATCATATTGTAATGATCTACCTCTAAAATATTAGTATATGTTTCCTCCTTTTCTTCAGCCACTGCAGTTCTATGGCATATGTTGGTAATATTCATCTGATACTAAAGACTAAATTATGACCATGCATTCTGATAATAAACTAATAATTTAATAAATTAAGCTCTTAACCAGCCAAACCAGGAAGTCATGTTACATGGACATACACTGTACAATATGCAGATAACTGACAATCTCTGTGTCGTTTGATGTAAATTAATTAATAAATATAAATTAAATAACTTTGATAATCTGTGTATTTGATATAAATTTATTAATATTTATGTTTCATGTTACTGGTATCTTTATAAACATCTACCGAAATTGCTCAGTTACCTATATTCTACGATCGTTAATAAGAATCGTTATGCTAATTAGCAGAGCAAGACCTTTCCTTATTAGGACAATAAATGTTGACGTATAGTTAATATCACCAGGTGACAGCAGATGGTAGCATTGACTGTGCGAACAATCCCGCAGAGCAGGAGCAACTTGTGGCGCAACTTCACTACTGCGAGCTGATCGCCGGCCTACAGATCCTCTCACCAGGGGGCACACTAGTCATCAAGATGTTTACGCTGCTCGAGGATACGTCTGTGTGTCTCATGTATCTGCTGAATCAGCTGTTTGCCCAGGTTTCTTGCTCTGCTATGAACGTTCTCAAATGTTATTATAAATAATATAATGGAAGCTTTTATAGAAAAATATTTGCTTTTTCTTCCATTCCCCGTGTCTTCCAGCAAAACTGTCTAAAAGGTGAATATTTCAGGAAATGATTAACTTTTTAGAGCACCTCCCACTATTTTGAAGACACTATTGAGGACAAGTCATTATCATATTTCATTGCAACATCTTTTCTGGTGTTCAAGTTAGCGTTTTGGTGATCAATGTGTGAAAGTGAGAAAATTACTGATTAAGATTGCAACATAATAACAAAAGTTAATCTCTTTAGTATAATATAATATAAATAAAAAATCCGCAAAAACATTTCATCAATCCACATTCTATACTTTAGTGCAATATTAGGTAGGCTAGACAACTCTTTTCATCACTGCCAATCAACATCATATTATAGCTCACTGACAACTTGTGTGTTTTATATTATTTCCTGTTTTGTTTACAGGTGAATGTGTTCAAACCAGCAACAAGCAAAGCAGGCAACTCAGAGGTCTATGTTATTGCAGCCAACTACAGGACCAACCTACCTCTGGAGCAGTTCACTCAGTTTCTTGGTACATCACACATTACACCTCTCAGGGCGTCTACAATTCCAGCTACACGTACTACGTAAATTAAGAATTCTCATTTTGACATATCCAAATGAGTTTTACCTGGTAGAGGCTTTCATCTGACGTATCTCGGATGACAATTTTGAATTTCGAAAGAACTATGCTGAAGAATGTTCAGTAATCTAATAATGCATGTACAACCGTAAACACAGATTATTGCACCCACACACTCGCCACTAAACTACTCACGTAAATAAGCAAACATTAACAATAGCACAGTAACACAGAAGAACCAGTGTCAACATTCATCCTGTTGACATCCACACATGGAAAGAAAAACAGAGGGAAACAGAAGAAAACATGCACCAAGCTGATCTGCTAAAACCTTGATGTTGGAGAGACAGACCTGATGAACGATCGACCCATATCAGTGTTTTGCCATTTTGTTCCACTCTGAAGTCCCTGTTCTCTTACCCTCACAGGTGCATACCTAACTTCTTTGTCTTTCCCTTCCAGGCCCTGATAAACTGCAGACAGTTATGTTTGCCCGTGACGACATACCTGAATCGTTCATGCAGCAGCACCATCAGTGCTGCCATCTGTTTGTCGAGAAGCAGATCGAGACAATCATGCGAAACCTTCGGTGGTTTGAGAGTATGAGCGTGGAAGAACGGTCGCGGATGGAGAGAGTGAAGCAGTGTTGTGCGTGGATGTACCTGGAGAGATGTCACCTTGTCACCATCGACAGCAACCAGAGAGTTGTGCCAGACTTCCATATGGTCAGTCTCCTAGACCTAGCATAAAATACCTCCAAACGCACCCCCCAAGCATCACCAAGACACCTTTAAAGCTCCCCAAAACCCCTACCTTGAAGCTCTCCATAAAACTGTAGTTGCACACCCCCAAGGCTCCCCAAAAACCCACATTAAGGCTACCCAAAAACCCTACTTTGAGGCTCTTCAAAAACCTCCAATTGAACCTTCCTTGAGGCTCCCCAAAAACCCCACCTTGAGTTTCTCCAAAAACCTCCAATTTCACCCCTTTGAGACACCCCAAAAATGACCATGAGTATTTGTAATGAGTACTTGCTTCAAAAGTAATGTAATTGACATATATAACCCTTATCAATATTGTTGGCAAAGACAAAACATGACAAGTCACGCACATTATGTTTATTGTGACATAGGTGAGCTACAACATAGTGGATCCATCAATTCATCAATCATTTATAACTTTGTATATGTGTGTATATGTTGTTGACCCCACATTTGAGACTGAGAATAATGGCAATAGGTGGAGAGGGACCATCACAAGTCATCGACACATCTGTACCGGAGCAGGAAACGCCACAAAGGAAGCTTCGTCGAACGCCAAGTAAACATACAGTTGCCTTGGCAACAGAGAGTGTGGCAGATGCAGGGCTATGATGTGTATGATGCTGAGATCACATGGATACAGGTGCAGTATACGCTGACGCAGTGCAGAATATGTTGAACAATTTTGTTACGCAGTCATAAAACTAGGTACAATGTCTGTTCCTTAAGTTATTAGCATTTATTTATATATTGTTCTTTAGGCCAGACACCCCAAGTGAAGCTGTTTTTTTAACAAAAATTACACAAAATAGTTTCTGTCAGATTATAATAACTTTGTATGTTTACTATCAATACAGTTCACTTTCATAACAGTTACACACTCTATAATGGTTTAGTGTCAAATAACAAGTGTAGGGTGGCAAATTGGTCAAATTTAATAATAATAATTATAGTGCTGAATAATAGTACATGTATAAGTTGGCAAATCGGTAAAATTTAGTAATACCCAAGAATGTGTCAGGGGAACTGCCGCCAGCCTGTTGTGACCGGTTTGACTTTGTCTTTGAGGCGATGCGCACAGTGGCTATATTTACAGTCGGTGTACGTGGCAATACTGGGCTTTTGACTAATAATATACCATACTGAGCTCCCAATAACTAAGGATTCCGACCGATTCGCCTAATCATAGAAATCTGATGGTCTAACACTTTGGGATCCAAATCTACAATCCTTGGAAGCCCGACTGACTTTAGAAATTATGCAAACTTAGCCATTAGAGGGAGCCACATGACACCCAGCGAGCGATAAATCACTAGGTGTCTAATTGATTAGCGCAAGTGAGAACGATCGCTCTCCTAAAAAAATATGTTCTATCAATGCATGTCTCTAAATCTAATAATCGTATGTAAGGTGCATATTGGGTGGCATTTGTCATCAAATAAATACGCATACCGGGATGTTTATTAGGTACACAAGAGTACCTCTAAATTACGTTTATTCATGGATCAAGCAGGTTGATATAAAATAGCAGTTTTTTGACTGTGAACTTATAAGATGACCCTAAGGTGCCAGCATGTTTTCACTTTCAGGGTCATTGCTTTGTGGATGAGGCAGACATGACAGAATGGACAATGGTGGTGGGTCAGCCCATCTCCTGCATTTCTTCCTCCAAGTTCTGTGACCACCAGCTGCTGCAGCAATACAATGACCTGCTGGACAATGTCCAGGTGAGATGACCACACCTTCTAGCAGTGCACTATAAACATGGCGCACGATTGGCCTTCTGGAGTGCAGTAGTACAGTTGCTAGAGCATCGCATTCTCAATTGATATGTCCAGTGCGTCGCGGTTTGCTTACATCACAATGAGAAATTTATGCGTGACCTCCGTCAAGCTTTGCCTTTGGCAACAATCTTGATAAAGGTTATACCCTGGTATATGTGAAATACTTTACTATTGCAGCATGGCATCTCATAAATCAACCATTCCCGCATACAGTTGTCACTTTAAAAACTTTTGCCTTAAAAATTTCAACAAAATATACAACAGAATGTCCAAATCCACCAAGTGTTCAGCATCCATTTTTGATGGCTTAACGGAGCGTGATAGGTAGATCAATTAAGAGACCCTGGGTTTGAATCCTGTGCTACCATTTCGAACCTTGGGCAAGTTGTTAACAAAGCTTGATGGAGGTGACATGTTTAACGTTGATTGTGATGTGGGCAACCTCAATGTGCTGGATCCATCAGGTCATAAACTAGATGCCAGAAATATAAATTCATAATAAGCCACTATGAATGCAGACTTGAAACCATTACACCAACACAATCTATCAGATGACATTATGTTTAAGAGAAGACTGTTTTTGCCACTGGTCATTGTGAGACTGAATTGATTAGTGTTCATCTGAATTGATTAGTGTTTATGGCATCTTGGGTGGTTAGACATAAGCTGGAAATTATTATCTCTCATCTGTTATTATTTTAAGAACAAGCCAAATGCAGTGCCAGAACCTCACTATTAAGGACACCCTTGGGATTAGGTCAGTGATCCAAATAGCAAGATGACCATATTACAAGAGCTCATTTCCTATGTTTTACTGTCACAGAAATAATTTCGGACTGTCCAATGGTCACTATAAAACGAGTTTCGACTGTACATGATTGGTCAGGAAATAAATAAGCTAGGTTTACAATGTGTAAGATTAGTTTTTGTGGCAGTTATTGATAGACCAATAAATCATCCAGTGAGAATCATTGTACTTCCAGAAACAGGATTCTTCCATGGAATGTTTCAGTGTCGGAATCAGTCTCCAGATGTCACAGAGAACTGCTACAGAAACAGCATCATCAGTGTGATGACACACTTGACACGTCTGGTGTCAACTAACAGTGGTGACACAGGCCAGAATTGGACAGTGATCAGTCTGGGTCAGACAAGTGGAGCCTTTCTCTCTCACGTCCAACAACATTTCCCAGACAACGTGAGTGTTGCTTATATACACTAGCAAAAATGCCCTGATGGGGTAACTTGGTAGTCAAACGCGACAGTTGTGATAGCAACATTTAACAAATGTTACAAAACACACTGTCTCGTTTTGATGCAAGTAAGACGTAGACAACTGCGTCACGTATGTGCTGCAATACTCATAATATTATGTTCAGAATAATGAAGGTCAGAGAGAAAGTGATATTCATGTCCATCGGCCCTACAATTGTGTACAATTGTGAAATAATATTCATATTGCTATGGCATTGGCATAAGGGTAGACGTAAGCCTATTGTCTCGGCACCTACGTCATGTAAGAAAGCAACCTAGTCCATGACACAGGGGGCCGGTCTCCCAAAGAACACACGCATTACATTTTATGTTCCGAGCAATGGATTTACCCCATTAAAGGGGAGACATCCTTATATATATACATTGGGCATTCTGAAAAAAGGAGGTGTTATGCTATACTCATGTGGCTGTATCATCATTACACCTAAGACAGGAATCTGCTGCAGGTAAAGATTCTCTCGGGAGACGTGAACTCTGCCACACCCAGGGAAGACAGGGAGACAGAGGAGGGAAGAAAGATCTGGTGCCTAGAGGGAGCTGGGACAGATGGGAGCTGGGAAGACAAGATCGAATGGGGAAACAGAACCGCACTGCTCAATTTAACGACTGTCCTGAAGGTAAGTTCTTATACAGTGCAGTATCCAGTCCTCAGGACAGCTCAGAATGTGTTACACTTTACTCCCTGGCAGACCTTGACTACTCTTGTAAGCATTCAGCCATGCTGCAGTTGATGCACGAATAATATTTATACACTAATATCCACCATTGTCTATAGCCAGATACTCATTTACACAGCTGAGTGAACTAAAGCAACGTAGAGTGAACAAACTTGCCCAAGGTTAGACACGGCAACACAGGATTTGAACCCAAGTTCTCTCGATTGAGAGTCCGATGCTCTAGCCATTGCACCACTGCACTCCACTAAATGTAGACAACTATATTTTACTATGTACAATGCAACCAGTCACTAGGTCAATTCCATTTGTCAATTCCAATTCTAGTCAATTCCAAAAAATCAGTTCCAATTCCACCATACAAAAAAGCAGTTCTAAATTACCAATTCAAATTTAAAAAATCCTTGCAAAAAATTCAATTCAACTTCATTTTAAAACAGTTTTATTTGTACTTGAAAATATGTGTGCACAATCATGTTTAATCAAATATAGTTAATATATTCACTATTGTTCATTCCAAGTCACTCAAACAAATCAAGTTAATTGGATCATACATGCTGCTACAAAAAAATCAATTCCAGTTCCAAAAATTCTACCAGCTCCAAGTAACTTTCGAAAATCAATTCCGGATTTGGATTTGAGGGTCAATTCTGGAATATAATTTACCTCATGCCTAAATGTAACTTGTTTGTCTAGTTGTGGTTCAGATGCCTCATCATCCGAGCATAATTCATTTGATTATCCATTCCCGTGGACTCTGTTAAATTCCTATGATATCCATATTATTGTATGAAATGTGCATGATTAACTTGTCTAGAAAACTGAGTAATCCAGACATATTCTGTTAGGACCTTGGTGTCTGAAGTGACAAGCTTAAACTGTAAAACTACAGCTGTTTCCTCAGCTCGTTTGAAGATTGTGAATCCAACTCTTTTATGTCTAGGTGCCACATTCATGAAGTGGCTAAGAATGTTCTTAACGCTAAGGTGATTATCTTAGTAAATGAGACAGCTTTTTTAAATATAAACAAACATAGGAGTTTACGCAACAGTGATGCTAAGTAATTATGTAACTTTAAGAATGTTTCATGAAACAGACAATTTGTTGTCAGTCTTGAATTAATCAAAAGTGTGAACAGCAAGCTTAGAAGCGATTCACATCAATCACAGTTACTATTGGCCGTTGTTTTTATCAATGACAAACCAGTGTTATCTGAGCCATTTATTTAATTAATATTGATCCATTTGATTTGGTTCACTACCAGTTATGCCAATGACAGTCATTAATGTGGGCCCCTAGACTTGGAACTATTAGTTAATCTAATGGCCAGCTGGCCCACTCTAAATTCCACCTGTCTTATCAGTTGTGATTACCCGTCTTGGCCAGCCATCTGCCAGTCTTGAAGACGGGAAGATAGGTCTCTGGCTAAGCCCCTGTTGACCATGACATATGTCGACTCTTGCAGGAGCTGAGACGTGGACATGACTTGGTCATGCAGACGGCCATTCCCCTCACCAGAGTCATGGCTGGAGTCATGTTCACTTTGTACTCACTCTTCCAACAGGTAAGACCTGATGGTTGTGTGGATACCAGGGCACTAGTGGCCCACCACAGCGAACCAGGTATTAAGTCACAGGCCTATTCTGCACATGTGCCAAAAAAAAATAACTGTCTAGGAAAATACATGTATATAGGCAACCATAGATTGAAAAATACATGAATATATGTACCCACAGATTGAAAAATACATGTATATATGTACCCACAGATTGAAAAATACATGTATATATGTACCCATAGATTAAAAAATACATGTATATATGTACCCATAGATTGAAAAATACATGTATATATGTACCCACAGATTGAAAAATATATGTATATTATATATGTACCCATAGATCGAAAAATACATGTATATATGTACCCATAGATTGAAAAATACATGTATATAGGCACCCATAGATTGAAAAATACATGTATATATGTACCCATAGATCGAAAAATACATGTATATATGTACCCATAGATTGAAAAATACATGTATATAGGCACCCATAGATTGAAAAATACATGTATATACATACCCACAGATTGAAAAATACCTGTATGTACGTACCCACAGATTGTAAACAGCAGAAAATATGTGAGTCGCTTTTTTTAATTTGCTTCAATTTTAGCGATAAACCAAAAATTATTGCAGATATTTCAACAAATATGGTATCATTTTAAAACTTATGATATGCAGATCTCAGTAAGATACAAAACTCCATTTTGCAGTTTTATAACTTAATTCCCTTTTTGCTGGGGTGGGTCACACTTGCTCCCTCTTATTCTACCACAGTTTTATAACTTAATTCCCTTTTTGCTGGGGTGGGTCACACTTGCTCCCTCTTATTCTACCACAGTTTTATAACTTAATTCCCTTTTTGCTGGGGTGGGTCACATTTGCTCCCTCTTATTCTACCACAGTTTTATAACTTAATTCCCTTTTTGCTGGGGTGGGTCACATTTGCTCCCTCTTATTCTACCACAGTTTCAGTGAAAGTTTACACAAAATTCAGCTATCTCTATAATAATAATAAGCTAATATGTGAAGCACTTTGATTGCTAATGGTTGTAAAGAAGAAAACGTGAAGACTAAGTGCTTACATATTATGTAGAAAATTAATGCAAACAGTTAAAGTGCTAAGGTACATCTTAAAACATAATTAAATAATACCAGTACTGTGAAAAAGTATTAAACACATATACCATATCGTGAATTTCTGTTTGCGCCGTATAAAAGACTTATATTATTATAGACAGACTATATCAGTGGGCTACTTACGGATAATCTCAGAACATTTAGGTTAAATATCAGACAAAATTACGTTTGTTTGGGGAAGGGGGTCAGAGGCAGTTTCGTCTGGATCGGATATCGATATTATATGCTTCAGACTGATACTTTTAATATATTGATATCATCATATCAGTGTTTACAAACTTTCATGTGGGGGTGTGGGGGGCTGAGGCTAGATGTAAGTAATTTCTTATCTGATATCGAACATCGACGTTCTAAGATAATCCCTTACGTATGTTTGCTGGCAGATGACCATATTTGGAAGTGACGACGGCAGCAGTGAGTTAGTGTACGTCGTGGCCAGCAGGTGTCATGACACGCCCCCACCCTTCCTCATTGCCCGCCTCGAGAGGGTGCAACAGAAAGCAGAAGAGGTCACCCAGCTTCCATCTCCAGACAGGAGAATGCTGCTGGAGTTCATTCCAATCCAGGCACTATGTGGTGGGTGCCTCTTAAGGCCAGACACGGCAGGTAGAAAGGATTATTTTTTAATTTGTGCAAACAATTTTTTCTGCCTAATGCATGAAATGGGTCTTACTGAGTAAAATATATATTGAACTTTTTTCAGCCAGACCCCCGTTTCCATGGTAACAAACAAAATGGCCACCATTTTGAGCAAATATTGGCAAATTTGGAAAAACTGCCTTTTTTATTGAATCTATATATAGTTATAATTCATGTTCTCTATAGATTATATTGTGAAATGATCAGAGCATTTTTTGAAATGTTGTTTTTATTTTTTAAATATTTTTTTGGTAAAATACAAAAAAAAATCTTGTTGTTTGGCAACAACTATGTCTATATCTTTCAAACTATTCAGGATTTTAAAAAAGTGTCTGATCATTGCACACAGTAGAATATGCTGAATGCAACACTGAAAACATTATTTATATAGCATAATTATTCCAAGAGATATCCCGTTTCCAAATGCAGAAATTTGAAGAAAAATGTTTTTGAGAAAATGGCTGTCAAAGATTGCATAATTGATTTCATTACATGATATCGACATGCTTGATCCATGATTAAAATTCACTTAGAGGTACGTAATTGTCATAGAAGTGAACTTTATTGATAGTATGCATACAAAGGTATAATAATCTGGCAGAAAACCATTTTCAGTATTTTTTGTCAAAAAACACCATTTCACCTGTGGTGTCTGGCCTTAAGGATAGTATTACTATTGCGAAGTCAGACCTGGGTTCAATTCACTTTTATCAATTCCAATTCATCTGTATCTACCAAGGATCAATTCCAATTCAACATATTCACAAAAAGGATAAATTCAAATTCAATTAATTTTTATTCAGTTCTAATTCAAATCGGCAACATTAACAAACAATAGCCCTTTAAGTTGTTTAATTAAGCATAAGCCGGGAAGTCCGTAATAAAATACTTGCCCTGTTCTCAGAAGAGAAGTGTTAAGCAGGCCTTCTGTCAAGTACTGCTATCTGAGTGTTCTGAAGGGTTATGTTGCCTCAAGTCAGACAACCAGTGCACACCAGTATAGTAAGGCACGACCTTGCAGCCTGCCTAAAGAACAAAGGGGATGCTGAACACTGGACATTGACAAATGCTAATTCACCCCCTCAACAAACAGTAATTTAGGTTTCTGGTGATGGTCAGTTAGCACTTAGCAGCTGTGTTCTGTGTTGCTACTAGGGGGGGGAGGGGGGGGGGACATAGGGACTGAGACAGCAGAGAACTGTTACATAAAGAATTGCAGTCCATGTTTTGTCTGGTGACAAATCCTTTCATGCATATAAATACTGGTAATTGGTTGTTTTATTTTGGTCTTTCACCAAAAGACATACAAAAATGTTACAGTAAACATATATATTTTGTAATTTATACATGTCAGTTTATATAGAAAAACATTGTAAATTTATTTTATGTTTCAATCAATTCATACAATTCATCTTACTTTGCGGGATTCAATTCCAATTCAATCTGTTTTGATTTTATTCAATTTCAATTCAAAGTCATGCATTTTTGTGATCATTTCAATTCCAATTAATTTAAGAATTAAACCCGGGTCTGATTGCGATAGTATAGCAGTAGCTATATTACTACTGCAAGTCTGTCCTAGATAGTTTGCATCTTGGGTGCCAAACTTTCAGGGTTCATCTATGACCCTTTGAATGAAAGGTAACGCATTTATTTGAGATCCCCGTAGGTTGGGGATCTTACAAGCAAAGTCTGCATGCAATGCTATAATTGGCAACAACAGAAATTACAGTCAACGGAAAGGAGTTTTTGATCAAAAATATGCTAATGGTCATAACAGCTGCCCTTGGCTTATTGCTGCATGTGGGATGTAGACACATCCTTGGGTGTGTGTGAGTGTGAGTGTGTGTGTGTGTGTATATATCTGTACTAATATATATTAAACTCATTGCAGTTAAGATTAAATTAAAGGTTTCAGAGCATAATGCGATATATCCACTTTGTTGGTTTTGAGAAAAACTCACTTTTGTCTTTCGTCTTCAGAGTTTAAATAAAAACTTGTATATGAAGTTGGAATATATCTAAATCAAAGAGAATGATAGCTAAGGCTGAAATATTTGTTTGCATATTTTTATACTAAATGAGACATTACACGATTTCTTATTAAAATGCAGCATATCTATTTCTAAACGCAATATATCCGTACAGTCAGTCTTGTCACTATCCATAACGAGAAGAGCGGCAACATGGTACTCATCGGCTGAAATGGATATGTTATGTTTTGGTAAAAAATAGATAGTGTTTATTGCATTTTGGAAAGAAACGCTCTTTTGTTCACCTCATTTAACAGAGGTTTGTAGCATTTTGGTGTAAAGAAACGAAGAAAATCAGAAATGGTGTTTATCATTTTTTGCCCCGAAACCCTTCAAATGTATACTTTTTAAAGTTGTAAACTCTACTACATTTCTAGAAAACAATGTGACCTTTCATAGGAAGACATCACAGGCTATGGTTACAGTATACTTATGACAGTGTTATTCTGTTACAGAAGCGAACTTCTACACGTACGTTTGTTCAACAACAAATCTGATAGTGAAGAAGCGAATCAACTTTCTGATAGAGCGCGAGAAACTGTCTCTGGAACAGAAGCAAGACTAGCAATGTTGCAGTAAAGACAATCTTCTTGCCAGACATACGCTCAACTAGTTCATCAAGCAGCTATAATTCTGTGTCAACCGACAAGCAAGTCCCATCAGACTTGGTACCTTGGAAAGCACATTTGTACAGACAAACATCATTTCTTCAACTAGAAATGTTAATACTGGATTTCTTCGCTGTACTAAGAAAGGTACCATTAATGTTTATAAAGTCGAGTAGTGCCTAGGCTTCATCATTATTTAATATGTATTTGTTCAGTTCAGAGTGTGTCACTATAAATAAGCTGTACATTGGAATCAGATATACATTTTTATACTTGTGATGTAAATACCAGTTTCTAATGATATGACCAGAATATTATGAAATGATAAATAGGTGCCAGAACTACAGAATACATAACAATTCAAAGATTGCATTTTTCTGGTGAGTCTTATAATTATTACTAATTCTGTGAGAAAATATATCTGATCAGAAATTGTTGTTTAGTCGATCATGTTTGAAGTTTAGTTTTTTAGTATCGCGCTACATATATACACATTTGAAATATTCTTGAGTATCATGCAAACTACATATCTTAAAAAACGCATACCTTAGATATGTAAATATATTAAATATATTTTATTGTATGGGATGATAGTCTTAAATATTCTAAATTTGATTTAATCATTGCTTGGTTGCTCTAGTGGTACTAGTATCCAGTATATTACCAGTAATTTGTAGATTTGTATTATGGTTGTGTGTTATATAGCTGTATATATTATATATATAACAATCAATCAATTTACGAAAACCTTAACTTGTAAATTGTACAGTTTTCTATACATCTCCAAGTAACTCCTCAGAGAGTGAAATAATACATCATGTAACTTAATCTCAAACTGTCCACCATTGCTTCGCTGTTCCTCAAATTGATACTGTACAGTATTGAAGCCTTTCATCATGTTATGATTGCGGATGTTTTGCCACGCAATCCCTATCCGTGATGTGGTTCTCGAGTCCTGTAAATATAACTTTACTGCAATGTTATTTCCTACAGATGCCTGTAATACTGCCACGTAACAGCATAATGTAGCACCAATATGTCTGGAACTGTGAAACGGGGTGAAGTCATCATTGCTGTAGAAGAAGTTAACTTCATTTACACCGTAGCAGAGGAGAAGGTTACTGACGGTCTCCTCGTCTTCACAAACGGCCTGACTGCGTGTCACGTTCAATTTGCTTAGACAACAACTCAGTGCAGCCTGGTCGCTCTTGCTGATGGTGGTGCCATCTGGTGACACATGAAGCACGTGATAACTGTTCAGACGCATCGTCGCTGCAATGTTTGCAGCAAATGACCCATATCCTCCGATCACTGCTATGTGTAGGTTCTCATGCTCATCAGTGCTGTTGTCTAGAGTCTTCCGGTGAATGTCTGGAACGGAGACGTTACCAGGTGATACTTCTGATGAGGTGAAAAGTTTGAATGTAGCAAGTCATTGCTGTATGAGAGTGAACAGAAGTATGAATATTTACCGCCTACTGTCTAGTAGTTTTTTTACAAATAAACTTATGTAAGTCAAGTCGGCAGTGTGGCAGTCTTTTCCTTCTTTCCGTTTCTGTTTAAGTTATAACCCGACTTACAATTAAAGAATATGAAAGGCTAGAAATCTAAGTTAGCTAATTAACATGCACTTTAGTAGCCAGAAGGACAGAGTAGTATGGGGAAAAATGCACCCCCAGAGCAAAGTGCACTCCATGAGCAAAGTGCATTACAAGAGCAGAGTACACTCCCAGACAAA
Source organism: Paraescarpia echinospica (assembly GCA_020002185.1). Lineage (NCBI taxonomy): Eukaryota > Metazoa > Annelida > Polychaeta > Sabellida > Siboglinidae > Paraescarpia > Paraescarpia echinospica. Next base: position 61,561,496 of record CM034540.1, on the reverse strand, counting down.
GTGTACTCCATGATCAAAGTGCATTACAAGAGCAGAGTACACTCCCGGACAAAGTGTACTCCATGATCAAAGTGCATTACAAGAGCAGAGTACACTCCCGGACAAAGTGTACTCCATGATCAAAGTGCATTACAAGAGCAGAGTACACTCCCGGACAAAGTGCACTCCCACCTATAGTGGTTGCTTTTATTGGTACATCGTACCAGTCGAGCAATGCAACATGATGCCAAATAATTTTGGTTACATTCGAAGTTACATACAAAAATGTTGCCAGTTTGAATTTTTACCCATATCTTGATTATAAAACAATAGGGTTGTTTGTCTGTCTGTGGACCCATATCTCCGTTAGTCTTGCCAGTATGCGGCTGGCATTGTGTATGTCCTCTATCAGGTTCATTGGAGCAGTTTGGATATTTATAATATCTATAGAAAATATGCTAGAGGAAATATGACAGGATTTTTGTGTATTATGTTGAATATCCTATAGATTTTCTAGAGACACTGCAATTTCTAAAGAATTCTCTATAATATTCTACCGCATATTTTCTATAGATTTTTTGCTGCCTAAGGCCAGTAAGGCTGTCTCATGGTCCAAACCTTGCCGCGGTGAGACGGCTTGTGTGTCTTAGTGACCCAGAGAGCTAAGCCAGCCGGAGCTTTGGCTCCTGACAGGGTTACCCAAGCTGGACAGATCGAAGGATAGAGGCCAGACAAATAGGGACCACCCTCTCCACGAGGCTAAGAGGTTTGTTTGAGGCCAACAACCCCAATTGTAAAAGAAAAACTGTTACAGAAACATTTACGACAAACTCAAGAGAGGACCATGGCTTGGGAGAGGTTGGGCTTCAAACACAAGTAATATGACTCAAGCCAAGAAGAAGCTGTACGACTGACTGCCCTACTGGAAACCAAGAAAACCACGATTATTGCTACCTGGAGCGTCAGAACAATGTATGAAGCAGGGAAAGCAGCACAGGTAGCAGTGGAGATGAGGAACTACAAGACAGACCTGCTTGGACTGTGTGAGACCAGATGGTTACAGTCTGGCCAAGTGAGACTTACAACAGAAGAGATGGTGCTGTCCTCAGGACATGACGGAGAGGATGCCCAGCACACTGAAGGTGTGGTCTTAATGCTGTCTAGGGAGGCTCAGAGAGCAGTCATTAGATGGGACGCGATCAATTCCAGAATGATTACTGCCAAATTCATGACTAAAAAATAATATAAAGATTAATGCAATACAAGGTTATGCTCCCACAAATGATGCGGACGAGGAAAGGAAAGACGACTTCTACAACAAGCTAAAAGAGCAAGGGCCGAAGGACATTACCAACGCAAAGGTAGGAAACAACAACACAAATTATGAGCAAGTCTTGGGCAAGCATGGATTAGGACAGATGTGAAAATGGAGAACGGTTTGCAGACTTATGTACCATGAACAGCCTGGTCATAGGAGGAAGCGTCTTCCTACAAAGACATTCACAAGGCAACCTGGAGGTCATCTAACCTTATTGCAAAAAATCAAATAGATCATGTGTGTGTTGCACAGAAGTTCAGACGGTCGCTGCAGGATGTGAGAGTGAAGAGAGGGGCTGATGCTGCTTCTGATCACCACCTGGTGGTGGCACACAGCACAGGGCTGCAGTACAAAACACGTTACAACATAGGTCTACTGAAGGACAAGGGAACGAGAGAAAAGTACCTGATCAGCCTCTCAAACAGACGCCAGATGCTGCAAGAATACGACAACAATTAGAACCGAAGTGGCAACAAGCTAAGCAGATGTGGACTGGTGCTTGTGTAGAGACAGTAGGCAGAAAGAAAAAACACAGCACAAAGACAGGATGACAGCTGACCCATTACTTAAGCTATAGGTGCAAAAGGAAAGGAAAGCGATTTTGAACAGCAGGAAAATTAGAGCAACGAAAGCAGAAGCCCAAGCACAGCTCACACAAGCTCAGAAGGAGGTAAAGAAGAGCATCATATGAGACAAGAGAAGCTTGGTGGACAACCTGGCTACACAGGCAGAAGAGACAGCAGCATCTATATCATATAACAAAGATCTATATCATATAACAAAGAAGCTGACAGGCAAGTATCAGCAAAGGGACAAACCAATTAAAGACAAGCAAGGCAAAGCCCTCACCACGACGATCAACTAAAGAGATTGGTGGAGCACTTCGCAGAACTATTAAACTGACACACTCCAGAAGATCCCCGGTCATCCCCTCAGCACAGACACTTCTACCCTTGAACTGTGATAAACCAAGCAGAACAGAATTCAAGAACGCTATGAAGAAATCAAGAAACTGAAGAACGAACAGGCATCAGGGCTGGGTGAAATACCAGCAGAGGCAATAAAGGCAATTAACACATCCAAGGAAATACTGCGCAGCCTCTTTGAGAAAGTTCGGGAAGAAGAAAGAGTTTCCAAAGGATTGGAGAAAGGGACTCGTAATTAAGCTCTCCAAGAAAGGAGATGACACTATGGCATTCCAGAAAAGTTAATCTCCGTCATCCAGAATACCTACCAAGGAATGTCATGCCAGGTGGTGCATGGAGGACGACTATCGGATAGTTTTGAAGTTAAGACAGGGGTTCGGCAGGGATACCTTTCCTGTTCATCCTCATGATAAACTGGATTATGAGGACCACCATAGACAGGAGACAAAATGGCATACTGTGGACACCATGGACTCTGCTGGAAGACTTAGACTTTGCTGATGACATGGCACTACCATCACACACCCACAAACAGATGCAGAACAAACAACATTTTTTAAATCAGCATCAGCATTGAGAGGTCTGAAGATTAACAGAAGATCATGACAATACACATTAGGAACGACAACTCAATTGTAGCAGGAGGAGAGGCCCTGGAGGAAGTGGATTCTTTTACCTTCATAGGGAGCGTGATAGCCAAACAAGGTGGTACAGAGGCTGATGTTGCTGCAAGAGTGGGCAAGGCACGGACAACATTTCTTATACTAAAAAACATTTTGAATTCCACAAAAATAGAAACACAAAAAAAATCAGGATTTTTAACTCCAATGTAAAATCAATATTGTTGTATGGCTCTGAAACATGGAGAATGGCAAAACAACATTAGGCAAAATCCAGACTTTCCTTAATCGATGTCTGCAAAGAATTCCATGCATAAAATGGCAAGGCAAAATCAGAAACGAGGTGCTATGGGAAAATCCAGCCAAGCAGATCCTGAGGAGAAAGTGGGGTTGGACACACACTGAGAAAGCCAACAATAAACATCACAAGACAGTCTCTGACGTGGAATCCTCAAGGAAAAAGAAGGTGAGGAAGGCTTAAAACACTTGGCAAAGGGACACAGCTGGAGAAATACAGAGGAGTGGTCACACCTGGAAAGAAATAGTGAAGATTGCCCAAAGTCGTGTGCGCTGGAGAGTCGTCGTCGTTGGCCTATTACTTCACTGCCATAGTAATGCATAATATCATGCATGGACAAGCCCCGGCCTACCTTACAGACCTGTTCATATTAAACAGTAGTGTACTTGATCATCACACCCGTGGCTGCACAAACATTCGTGTTAACAAACTTGTACAACCAATGCACATTTGCTTATAGGGGTGCGAAACTATGGGATGCTATCCCGGAATCTATACAGAATGCTAATAGTGTAGAGACGTTTAAAACAGTATTTTCAAAATGTCTCAAGAAGGATATATACAATTGTTTACACTTTTCAGTTGATATGCCTGAATGACTGTGTACTTTTAAATGAAGAATTGTTTTAATTCATTCATTTTGATCTCATTTACTATTATTATTGACTTCAATCTTGGTGTCTAGAACTGGTAAATTGGTTCATGATATTGTTCTATTTGTAGTGTCATTAATAATTTATTTATTTGATTTATTGTTGTGAATTGTACATTTTATCAAAAGCTGTGAAAATGTTGATGTAAGAATACATGTAGTGTGAGATGACCCATTGAAAATCACAATATAACACATGCCATACTACTCAATTTGGGACGTAAAAAGAACCACTGAGGACGACAAGCACCCTGGCAGTGACCACCCTCAGTGCCAGCAGAGAAAGGTCGACTTGGCGAAAATGTTCTGAAAAAGGCTGGCTAGTTGAATGAGACCTCATAAGATCATAACATTGTAACCACAATATACACAGATTAGTCAGTTAATAGAACGTTGCCGAGTGCTGGAAACAACTAGGAAACTACTACTAATTAAGTAAGGCTATTCATACGCCATTGTTATCGACTTCATGTATATTTGCAATGGAATATTATCACAATTACACACGGTGACTTGAAATTATCGTTAGGATATTGACTGTTTATGGATGGCCTGGATACGTAGAACAACGTTGTTCCGCATAAGCTGCTAAGGGGCGCCACTTTCGAAGGTAATTACTCACCTATCGGCGAAGGCGTTGTTAGTTCTTCAACAACGGATTCAAACTGGGCATTGATCCAGTAGTACACAAAATATACCATTAGCGCACACAGCATACAATTCCGGCGACCACGGATAACTCTAAACAGTACCCGTTTCATCCATATCATTATAAACTGTACAGCTTGTCGGCAAACGCGAACTATGAATTGCATAAACCACACGAAGTCGCTGTTGGCCGGCCGGGTGCCATCTACCGTCACGCGTGGCTGGTTTCTGCGGTGGTGGTGGAGAGGGGTTGTATCAATAACGCTTGGTTGGCTGTTTGCCGAGGCTGCCCCTGTTTTTAGTGTAATACAATGACATCCCGGTGCCTACGACTAGTTAAACCGGGTCTCCTTGTTAAAAATAGGCTGCATGAATGAATGATTTATTTCCACAGTCAACTCGTATATGTGTTTATAACAATATTTTACATTTGTGGAAATGGAGACAGTTGAAGTGTAATACGTATTATTCACTGTCTCCATTGAACCTCTACGTGATCTTTTTGAGTCGTTCAACCTAACTGAACATGTACTTTCACTTAAGTACACTAGTGGACATAGCCTGCATATTGTCGTCAGTAACAACAACCTCATCTCTGTTGTAACAATTCTTCCAGGCTCAATTTCTGATCATCATCGTATTGAAATTGCAGTAAGCGCACTGGAGCCACCGTCTATGGGATCGTCGATTGCAAAACGTAACTTTCGGGACACTGATAACTATGCACTGAGAGACGAAATAAACTCTGTTTGTACTGATATGACATCGTGCTGTAAAAATCTTTGGAGGAAAACCAAACTTGAAATTCATCGCCAGTTGTACGTCAGGTCACGTGATGAATGCAATGCCCTAATACTGGAGAGAAAAACATTATATTTTCAAGATCGTTTAGAAAACGCTAACAACAACGCTATATTTCGTCTGGTGAGCTCTCTTGGTGGTCACAATTCTCAGCTACATCCGGAATTCAGCTCGGCAGTGGAAGGATGCGAACTATTTTCGCATTACTTTAGTGACAAAATCGATAAATTGTAGTCTAACTTACAACTTTGCATATCAACTGCTATGCAAGAAGCAACTGAAGACATTTCTTTTTAAACGAGTTTTTCTCTTTAAATGATATGTGGGGGCAGAGACGAACTTTGAACAGTTTAGTTTCTACCTTTAACTATTATTATTTGTTATTAATATTCTCTCTTAAATTGTCGTTTTTAATTAGTATTAGTTGTTCTCATTATTACTATCCTTACCTTTTTAATATTGATGTATATTTTAATGGTTTTATTTATTTTTTTGGACAATTGACCATGCCATCTTAATTCGACGACTACGATTGCGCTACGGCTTTGTTGACAAAGCTTTAGACTGGGTGGGCTCGCACCTGCAGGGACGGACTCAGCGAGTCGTAATTGGTGACACATTTTCGGGTACAACTCCTTTGACGTCATGTGTCCACACAAGACTCCGCCCTAAGCCCAACCAATATGTGCAACCAATTGGCGATATCATCAGAAAATATGGCCTTTGCTACCACCACTACGCTGATGACTTACAACTCTACTCCCACTTTGATCTCAGTACAACCGCTTACTCTGCTGTTTTACGTCGAATGGAAGCATGCCTGGATGACATGAACTTTGGATGGCGCGGACTTACATGTGTACGAATGACAGCAAGACCGAATACATTACAGTGGTGCATAAGTCGCCCGCTGCACTTATGGATGGCAGCGTAATACGTGTTGGTGACTGTACGATTGCAGCTTCACGAGGTGTCCGGAATCTCGGCGTCTACGTGCACATACACCTAAGCATGAGCAAACAGGTGTCACAAACCGTTAGTGTGCATGTGCGCATTCCACCTACGCCACATTAATCAAATCGGCCGATTTTTACCTAAAACAACGAAGGAACGCATAGTCAACGCTATAATAACATCGCGGCTGGACTATTGCAACATAGTTACAGGAAACTCAACGTTAACAGTTGGGTTAGTTTATCGAAGTCCAACCATAAGCATAGAAGAGAATAAGAAAATACAAAACGCTATAAGGGAAGTAAGCAAACGGGACTGTATTATTATGGGGGATTTTAACCACGGACATATACAATGGAAATCTCTTCAGAGTATGGGGAGTGAGGACCACAAGTTTTTAGTTTTAGTTCAAGATACTTTCCTTTCTCAACATGTGCTAGAACCAACCAGGGGTGAGAATGTGTTAGACATAGTTTTGTCCTCACAGAATGAATTAGTTGACAATGTCAAGATATGTGAGCCACTGGGGAGTAGCGATCACAACCAGATACATTTTACCATCAAAGTAAAATCAGAAAGGAATAGTAAAAAGCAGTATAGGAGAAATTTCCACAAAGGAAGGTATAAGGACATGAGGAAATATTTATCAAAGGTAGACTGGAATAACACACTAAAAAATAAGACAGCAACAGAATGCTGGAATATATTAAAGAGTGAAATTAAGTGCATAGTCGATAAATTTGTACCCTTAAAAAAAACAAGGGAAACGGTCCAAAAAGAAACACTTATCGAAAGAAGCCATTAGAAAAATTAAGTATAAACAAATGATGTGGAAGTCATATAGATGTACTGGAAATGATGAAGACTACAACAGTTATAAAGAAGCACTTAACCAAGCTAGAGCTGAAATTAAAAATTAAAAGAGAAGCTATGAACAACAATTAGCTAGTAATATAAAACATGACAGCAAAAATTTTTATGCATATGTTCGAAGCAAACAGAAAGTTCAAGATAAGGTCGGTCCTCTAGAAGATAGTGCTGGAAATATAATATCAGAGGGATTCTTAATGGCAGAAGACCTGAATGAGTACTTTAGTTCAGTGTTGACCAGAGAAGATATTAGTTCACTGCCAGTACCAGAGGCTAAGTTCAAGGGGGCAGATTCAGACTATTTAGGACAATTAATTGTAACCCCGGAAATGGTAGCTAAGAAAATAAGGGGTATGAAGGATAATAAATCACCTGGAGTGGATGGGATTCCGCCCAAACTACTATTGGAAATTGTAGAACAAATTAGCGTACCGCTTGCAACAGTTTTCAATTTGTCATTAGAAGAGAGAGTAGTTCCTTTAGAATGGAAAGAGGCAAACATTATACCGTTATTTAAAAAAGGTTCGAGAAACAAGTCAGAGAACTATAGACCAGTGAGTTTAACATCAATGATTTGCAAATTATTAGAAAGACTAATTAAAGATCACATGGTGGATTTTCTTGTTAAACAAAACTTGATAAACCCATCTCAACATGTTTTTTTAAAGCGAGGTCATGCTTAACAAATATGTTATGTTTTTTGGAAGACATCACTAAGTGGGTAGATGAGGGATCACCGGTAGATATCGTCTACTTAGATTTTCAAAAAGCTTTCGACAAAGTACCACATCAAAGATTACTGCTGAAACTAAAGATCCATGACATAGAAAATGGTATAATAAACTGGATAGAACAATGGCTGATTGACAGAAGACAACGTGTAGTAGTTGATGGGGAGGCTTCAAACTGGAAATCAGTATTGAGTGGGGTACCACAGGGATCAGTATTAGGACCTATATTATTCTTAATATATATCAACGATTTGGATGATGAAATAACAAGCAAGGTGTTGAAATTTGCGGATGATACAAAGGTGTTTAGAAGGATTAAAAGTGATGGAGATAGACAGCATTTACAAGATGATCTTGACAGCTTGATCAAATGGTCTGAAAAGTGGCAAATGTTGTTCAATTTTGGGAAATGTAAATGCCTCCACACAGGACATGGGAACGAAGAGGTAGAATATACTATGGGGGGTACTGTACTAAGTACTACTGTAAAAGAAAAGGACTTAGGGTTAACCATTAGTGCTGATATGAAGGTTTCAGAGCAGTGCGGAATTGCAGCTTCAAAGGGAAATAAAATCCTTAGATTAATTAGGCGAAACATAACATATAAGGAAAAGAGCTAATAATACCGCTGTACAAAACAATAGTTAGGCCTCATTTAGAATATTGTATTCAAACGTGGAGGCCATATCGCAGGAAAGACATAGATATGCTAGAAAGAGTGCAGAGGAGAGCAACTAAAATGATACCAAAACTGAGGGATCTTAGTTACGAAATACGCCTAAAAAATGCGGATTAACAACACTAGAGACCAGGAGATTGAGAGGAGATCAGATAGAAGTGTTTAAAATATTGAATAGTTATGAAAATATTGATAGAAATATTTTTTTTCAGTTAAGAAAGATAGAAGGACTAGAGGACATGAAGTTACATTAGCAAAGAAGCAGAGTAGATTAGATATAAGAACTGGACTGTAAATCAATGGAACAGATTACCTGTTGATTGTGTGGGTGCTAGTAGCGTGAATAAGTTTAAAAATAAAATCGACACATACCTCAGACGGGCGAGATACACATAGATAAATGGGTCGGACTCTCGATAAGCCAAAGGGCTTCCTTGTCCACCTGCCACCTAGAGTTAATTCTCTGGGTGGCAATCTTGTTAAATCTTGTTAAACTCGGTCATATACGGAACATCTGCAAACAACATCGGTCGTCTGCAACGAATTCACAACTCGGCCGCTCGTCTGATATTGCGTCGCCCGCGAAGTGATCTGCACTGGCTACCCGTTGCTCGCAGAATCATTATATTTTATTACTATTGTATGGCACAATTTTTAGTTTAAAAGACTGTGTAAGTATAATATTTTAGTTTAATGATCATGACGCATAGCGTTTTGTAAAGCGCCACGAACAGTTGTGGATCTGGCGCTATAACAAATTAAATATATTATTATTATTTGTCTTGCAAATATCCACAGATAAATATAATACAAGGCAGGAAGTAACATATGAAATTCCATACTGCAAGACTAATTGCAGACAATTTTCTTTGGTTTATGTTAGTTCTAAAATCTGGAATACTTTTATTACAAATAACTGCCTACAATATTATACATATCTTCATATGTTCAAACAAAGAACCAAACGTTTAATTCTTCACAACTAGTAAACATATAGTAGTTTCTGCTTTAATGTATTTTGTCCATGTTAAGATGCAACCGATATTCGGTATTACGGTATTCTTATAATGCACTATTAAATAATTAGTTGGTGTATCATGATGTATTATGTTCTTTTGGCACGAGTCATAGTTTACATTTCAATTACGACATGAGTAAGGAATTCAAGCAACGTGTTGCTTCGTTCCAATTGCTACATAATGTATTTACAAGTTTCCTATTACTACTACACCTGTACTGTACTGAACATTATGTATCAATAAAGATTATTATTATATCAAAACACACACAATTTTTAGTAAACAATTTACTCTACAAATTGCAAAAAAATATTCACTACAAGTGTTGTAATGATAACCATAGAACAATTAAACAAAACATTGGGTTTACATATTAAACTGTTACGTGTTTGATGTGAATGTTGCGAATGCGTGTAATAAAATAATGTGTAAATGTTAATATTTTGAATATATGGTAGGCACCGTGAGGCAAGACGCCTCTTTTTAGGACTTCCTCTAAAACGGTTATATAGATACATGTTCTGTGGCACTGGACTTTGCAAATCTTAACAGGTAGTATTTAGTTATGATAATGAACTAGGTGATGCATCCAATACACCAGATTTACAGCCACAAGTGGGCATTATGCCCCCAAAGCTATTCTATTTGAAATGACCAGATGTCTGATTAATATTTCTGTGTAACCTTACATTTGGCACAATTACTATCGCCATTAAAACGCCACGTCTTAGACTTGCATTCTGAGGTAAACTACCATTTTAAAACGTTTTTAGAATGAGTGCGTACAACATGAACAATATTTAATACTAATAATAATAATGACAAACTTCTATAGCGCCAAATCTCCAGGAATCTGAGCTCAGAGGCGCAACATGCAAGAATCGTTGGGCCAAATAATTAACACGGACAAGCAAGAGTCGTCATTAGAGCAAGGGACCACCAAAGGTTAGGGTGGAATGCAATTTCAAATAAATAAGTTTTAAGTTTTTTTACGAAAGATATGTATAGTCTCAGATTATATTAAAGCGATAGGGAGTTGATTCCATATTTCGGGTCTGCTACAAAAAAACACGTTTGCCAATATTAAACTTGGTTTTCGGAGCAAAAAGTCGTTGTGAAACAGATTTAACAAGATTTAACAAGATTGCCACCCAGAGAATTAACTCTAAGTGGCAGGTGGACAAGGAAGCCCTTTGGCTTATCGAGAGTCCGACCCTTTTATCCATGTGTATCCCGCCCTTCTGAGGTATGTGTCGATTTTATTTTTAAACATATTCACGCTACTAGCACCCACACAATCAGCAGATAATTCAAATTATGTTCCATTCATTTACAGTCCTTTGTTAAAATGAGAACTTTCTTATATCTAATCTACACTGCTCCTTTGCTAATGTAACTTCATGTCCTCTAGTCCTTCTATCTTTCTTAACTGAGAAAAAAATATTTCTATCAATATTTTCATAACCATTCATTATTTTAAACACTTCTATCTGATCTCCTCTTAATCTCCTGGTCTCTAGTTTTGTTAAGCCGCATTTTTTAGGCGTATTTCGTAACTAAGATCCCTCAGTTTTGGTATCATTTTAGTTGCTCTCCTCTGTACTCTTTCTAGCATATCTATGTCCTTCCTGCGATATGGCCTGTACGCTTTAATACAATATTCTAAATGAAGCCTAACTATTGTTTTATACAGCGGTATTATTAGCTCTTTTTCCTTATACGTTATGATTCGCCTAATTAATCCAAGGATTTGATTTCCCTTTGAAGCTGCAATTCCGCACTGCCCTGAAACCTTCATATCAGCACTAATGGTTAACCCTAAGTCCTTTTTTATAGTAGTACTTAGTACAGTACCCCCGATTGTGTATTCTACCTCTTCGTTCCCATGTCCTGCGTGGAGGCATTTATATTTCCCAAAAATTGAACAGCATTTGACACTTTTCAGACCATTTGATCAACTTGTCAAGATCATCTTGTAAATGTTGTCTATCTCCATCACTTTTAATCCTTCTAAACACTTTTGTATCATCCGCAAATATCAACACCTTGCTTGTTATTTCATCAACCAAATCGTTGATATATATTAAGAATAATATAGGTCCTAGTACTGATCCCTGTGGTACCCCACTCAATACCGATTTCCAGTTTGAAGCCTCCCCATCAACTACTACACGTTGTCTTCTGTCAATCAGCCATTTTTCAATCCAGTTTATTATACCATTTCCTATGCCAAGGGCCTTTAGTTTAAGCAGTAATCTTTGATGTGGAACTTTGTCAAAAGCTTTTGGAAAATCTAAGTAGACGATATCTACTGGTGATCCCTCGTCTACCCACTTAGTGATGTCTTCCAAAAAACATAACATATTTATTAAGCATGACCTCGCTTTAAAAAACCCATGTTGAGATGGGTTTATCAAGTTATGTTTAACAAGAAAATCCACCATGTGATCTTTAATTAGTCTTTTTAATAATTTCCAATCACTGATGTTAAACTCACTGGTCTATAGTTCTCTGACTTGTTTATCGAACCTTTTTTAAATAACGGTATAATGTTTGCCTTTTTCCATTCTAAAGGAACCACTCCCTCTTCTAATGACACATTGCAAACTGTTGCAAGCGGTACGCTAATTTGTTCTACAATTTCCAATAGTAGTAAATGTGACATCTGTTGCGCGTGACTTATCGCGATTGGAATGTGAACGGAGAACAATGAATTTTCAAAAACAATAAACGAAACGTTAAAAGCATGAAAATAAACGTTGTATAGGTTCGGTGTGGAGTCAGGAAACGTGAGGTGCAGTGATATTAGAGAAATTCTATGTAAAGAGAGATTGAACGGTGAATGTACTGACGTGACCGGAAACTTTTTTCCGAAAACAAAATGCCTGGGATGTATGAAGTATGCATGCTGATAATTGAGTAAGATAACGGTATTAGTGTTAAGTGCGCATGCGCGTTATATTGTAGACAGTGACATTTCAAAAACAATAAACGATCAGTTAAAAGCATGAACGTAACGGTTGTACACGATGAGTTTGGGCTCTGGAAACGTGAGGTGTAATAATATTAGAGAAATTCGGTGTAAAAGGCACATTTGACGATGGATGTACTGACTTGACCGCTAACGTTTTTCCTAAAACAAATTCCTCGGTATCGACGTCGTTTGCGTTAAGTGCGCATGCGCGAGATTTGTAAGATAACTGTACACTGTTAAGTGCGCATGCGCGTTATTTGGAAAAGTATAAAACAGTTGAGAAAATGCTATATTGTATGTCGCCGGAGTTCTAACGTGTATTCTTTCTACAGCAGCAGCAACAAGCAGCAGACGTTCTTCCGCGAAAACATGGCAGATGAAAATCAACCAAAAAAGACGAAGGCACCGCGCAAACAGTCACTGAAGGCGGCCAGCGGTCAATAGCAGCAGCAACCTTCGCCGGTGGTTGCAGCCGTGTCAACGGGGGCGACACCTGTTAAGCGGCCCGTGGTGCTCATTGCGCCCCCGTTGACTGCTACTGTCGGGCGAAAGCGAAGCGCTGAAGAGGCGTCCTTGGGCACCGTCGAGACGGCTGAGGGACACCCACCCCTGACGCGGAGCGCATCATTGGAGCGTGAATGCGAATCGTCGGCGTCGACGCGCGCCACATTGGTGAGTCTGAGACACCTGAAGTGTGCTGTCAACGGTGTGTATAAACTTTCGTTGCCCGTTATGATCGACGCTGTGTCGTACAAAGAGGTTGGCGCCTATTTGGGATGTTCCCGTTGTCGCCTGAAATTGTAGAAAAGCAAAGGCGGGGAACTGATATGCCGAACGCACCGTGGAGTGACGGTGCCGAAATATTACTTCGCGTTGCGTGTGATGGTGAAGGACGGCGAGGAGGAGGAAGACGAGCTTTGGCTTACGTTGTTTGACAGCCAAATGTCTAATCTCGTCGAGTACACGGCCGAGTACTTGGTGGAGTTGAACGAGGAGGAACTCCGCGATACTGTGCTTGAGTTAGCCGGCACTAAAGTGGAGATCAGTGTGCGTAAGACGACTTGGAACGGAGAGCCCTCGTATACCGTGCGCACACTGAAGAGATTCGACGACGATGACGACTAATGTGTTGTTGTGTTGTAGGAAGGATGGCCGATACTGGTAGATTTATTGACACACGCGAACGTGCAACAACGAATGAAAGAGCGTCGTAGTCGTGAAATAACCGAGGAGGCCTTTCGACTATTAGCCGAGACGGCCGAACAATACATAAGGGCGTTTTGGTTAGCTTACGAAGCAAACTTATTTTGTAGTATTCCGTAACTAACAGTTTTGCTTATATGCTGTAGGAAGTGCGCCGCGTACTGGAAAATATGCTGGCAAACAACGAAAGGATCCGTGCTCAGTACGACGAGGTTGCTACGTTCGTAAGAACGTTGTTGGAACGCGAAGTGAAGGGGTCGATAAAGAAGGAGGAAGAGATCAAGAAGGAGGCGGACTAATCATAATAATAATAATGTGTTTGTAGGAGGCGCTGATGCAACACACCAGACGTGAGTGTATGTGCGACTTCCTACACGCGTTCCTGACGGTGATTCGTAAAGAGTAGAATTGCTTTGTGCTGTAGGGTGGAAGCGGAGTTCGTGACGCCCACGTATTGGACGCGATCATCGAGGAGGCGCTGGGCGGATCGAATGCGACCCGAATGCGTCCTGCTCCACCGACGTATAACGAAAGCGTGTACACGCCGCTGGGGACGATGGGACCGACGTGCGCTCAGTGCTGGAGCATATCGGAGGAGGTAGCGTCCCAACGTCAAATCGTCGTGCCGAGCAGGGCCCAGTTGGTCTGCCGATATGAACGGCTGGCAATGGACCTCGTCGCCGAGACCCTCGGCGAAATGATTCTGGAGAGGGCGCGGGATCATTGCGGGGTATGTGAGCCGAATGAAGGATGTCCATATGTACACATGCCCGGCTATCGTGCGGGACGGCCAAAATGTGTATACATGCAACGTTTCGACAACACTGGCTGTATCGTAACGCGATATTTCAACAGCGTCATGGAAACGTTCCTGCGTCGATCGCTTATCCCCTGTTTCACGCGACTCGTGCAAATTCTACACGAAACTACGGTGTCAACTTCCGGTGGTCAGCAGCCGCAAACGGGTCGTGCGGGAGAGTTGTATTTGGTGCAGTTTGTGTCGGACTGGTTGTTAGGAACGAACTGGCGCGATTACATGAACCGTGTGCAGCTGGAGTCGGCCGTGCACACGTACGTGCAGCACCGGAGCGGACTGGAATGAAGAACGAACAATAGAATAAAGAACGCTGCTTGTTTTGCTAATATTTGCTTGCTATTGAAACAAAGGCTTCAACGCTGTGTTTGAATGTTGTAAGCTACTGAATAAAACGTTGAAAATGTACTTTCCGTTTCCGAGTTACCCACAACAAGTCACCGCTAGGGTTACGTAAAACATTCCGAGTTAGTTATACAAATTTCCGCTAGTCCGCAACTCGTTACCGCAAACACATTCCTTCCACTATCGTTCCGAGTTCCCCACCGTTAGGGTTACCTAAAACATTCCGAGTTAGTTATAAAAATTTCCGCTAGTTCGCAACCACCATTCGTTACCGCAAAAAACATTCCTTCCAATATCGTTCCGAGTTACCCGCATTACCTAATACCACATTCCTCCCGCTCGGGTGTACTTACCATCACCACCATCACACCGTCACCACCACTGTTATAAATAGTGGTGCTCGAAAAAATATCAGCACATTAGAGAATGCCACCACCACCACCTACTAGATGGCAATGTCCGAAATGCGGGGGCTATTTCGCGAAACAGTCGACGTTAGAACGACACGTAAAGAGTTCGAAAAAATGCGGCAACGTCGCGCTATGCGTAAAACGTCGAGAGTGCCCAAAATGCGCCGCAATGTACACTACGCGCCGCGCTATGCTACAACACCTGAAGCTGCGGTGTGGCCGTCAGACGTCGCCACCTCCTGGTAGTAGTAATGAATCAGTGGTGGAGGCGGCAGCCGCTAGGGCGCCGTCACCCGACGATCTACAGCGTGTCGTGGACGAGAACCGGCGTAGCATAGATACGTCGGTAGCGCGCGGTGCCGTGCAGTCGCGTTACAATTATCGCATGACCGCCTGTACGAGTACGCGGGTGCTCGAACCGCGTCTGAGGGAAATGTTTCGCGAACAAAAGAATGCGTTTAAAATTAACGTAAGCTACGGTTTCGTATTACGCCACAAGGTGTCGGGTCGGTACCGATATTTTCATTCTTCATGTAACTGTTGCGGTCGCCTCCTCGAAACACCCGCCCTAGTTACCGATAGCCGTTCGTTCGAACGATTCCTCGACGCCGTGCGCACGACCGACGTACTGTAGTACGCCATCGCGCAGCGTCCCGACTCGGGGTGAATCGTCGAGCTCGTAACGAACGCCACCTACTTCGTGAACGCCATCATCAATCATCCTATCGGCTGCGTTGGCGTGACGCTTCCCGCCTATGTGCGCCTCAACAGGGCCACCGTCTCGTTGACGAAAGATTATCGAGGTACGCCCTACGACGACCATCTATGCCTCTTCCGGTGCATCGGTCTCCACCTGCAAGGTCACCGACGAGGCGAAAGTGGCCGCCACATCGATACGAACCGTTTAACGAAAGTCGCTAAACGTCTGCACGCGCAGTATTGTCGCGCCGCGCGCACGTCGGCCTCGAACGGTGTGCGCCTGAACGAACTGGATCGCGTGGAGACGGTTTTTGCCATCAACGTCGTCGTCTATCGACTGACGAATGACGTCGCCGAACTAGTCCGTCGATTGCGCGAAGCGCACCCCACGACACTGAACGTCAACCTGTACGAGTCGCACTTCTCGTACATAAGCGACCCGCGCCTGTACACGAAAACGTACAAGTGCGGAAAATGTGGCAACTCCCTCTGGCGGGAGGCGTACGAAATACGCCGTCACGAAGCGACGTGCGAAGGTGGCGTTCATCACGTGTTCCCCGGCGGTATCTACCGACCGTCGCCGTCCGTATTCGAGCGGCTCGACGACGAAGGCATCGACGTCGGCGACGACGACCTGCGCTACTACCCGTACCGCGCGACGTTCGATTTCGAATGTTATTTCGCCGATAACGATCTGCAGACGGATAGCGACAAATGCCGGTGGATAGCGCGACACGAACTGCTCAGCGTGAGCGTCGCGTCGAACGTGCCCGGCCACGAAGCGGCGCGGTGTTACGTCACGACCGGCGATTCGGCGGAACTCGCGCGTCGCCTCATCGACGACCTGGAAGCGGTGAGCGCGGCGGCGTGCGCGATTCTACGTCCACGCTACGACGCGACCTTCTAGGCGGCGACGATGCAACGACGACGACGCCGACGCGTCACCGTACGCCACTCTCGCCGACCGCCTGTGGACGCACCTTCGTCAAATGCCCGTATTGGGATTCAATTCGGGTAAGTACGATCTCAATGTCTCAAGAAGTACTTGACCCCCCTGCTCATAATCGGCGACGCGCAGCACACGTCGTCGGCGTTTACCATTAAACGTCAGAACAATTACATGTGACTGTCGACGACGCCGTTGAAGTTCCTGGACATAACGAATTACCTCGCGCCCGGCGTTAGCTACGATCGCTTTCTGAAAGCGTACGGTTGCTCGGCATCGAAGGGCTACTTTCCGTACGAACATATCGACGCGTTGACGCGTCTGGACGAAACCGCCCTGCCGTCGCGCGAAGCTTTCTACAGCCACCTAAAACGCGAGGGAATTTCCGCGGAGGCGTAGGAGATTTGCGCGACGGCGTGGAGTGACGAGGGCATGACGTCGATGCGCGATTTTCTGGTGTGGTATAACAATCGAGACGTGGCGCCGTTTCTCGAGGCCGTCGATCGCCAGTTCGCCTTCTATCGGCGCCGACGTATCGACATGTTCAAGGACGCCATGAGCGTACCGGGGTTGACGTTGTTGTATCTGTTCAACGACCTGCAGACGTCGATCCATTTCTCGCTGTTCAACGAGCCGAACAAAGATCTACACCGTCTGCTGCAGGCGCAGATCGTCGGCGGCCCGTCGATCATCTTCGCGCGTCACCACGAGGCCGACGTGACGGCGATTCGAGGCGGCGACGCGCCGTGTCGTTCGATAGTCGGCTTCGACGCAAACGGCCTCTATCTATGGGCGATAATGCAGGAGATGCCGACGGGCTGGTACACGCGCCGGCGCGCGGAGAACGCCTTTCGAGGGAACGCGTGCACCGCTACGTTCGTATGGCCGTGGAGTGGTTGACGTGGGTGGAGGCGTAAACCGGCGCGCGTATACGTCACCAGTTGAACGGACGCGAGAAGCGCATCGGAAAGCACCGAGTCGACGGCTGGTGTGCCGCCACGCGAACGGCGTATCAATTTAACGGCTGCTATTTTCACGGCTGTTCGACGTGCCAGGCGCACGTGACGACGAACGCCGTCAACGGACAACCGATGACAACGCTGTACGCCGCGACGATCGCCGTGACCACCTACCTGCGCCGTTTCGTCGACGACGTCGTCGAAATGTGGGATTGCCAGTGGTACGCCGTGCGACCGCCGGCAGCGCCGACACCGCCCGACGCGTCACGATGGCAACCACCGACCACCATTACGCGCTCGACGATACAGAAGGCGGTGCGCGACGGCTCTCTGTTCGTCCTCGTGCAGTGCGAAATCGCCGTGCCGGAAGCGCTGCGCGACAAGTTCGCCGAAATGCAGCCCGTGTTCAAGAACGTCGATATCGTGCGCGATGATCTCAGCCCGTTCATGCGCGACTACGCCGAGTCGCACGATCTCCTCACCCGACCTCAACGGACGCTCGTCGGTAGCTACTTCGGCGCCGAGATCGTGCTCGCGACGCCCCTCCTACGCTGGTATCTGGAGCACGGTCTCCTCGTCGAGCGCGTCTACCAGATCGTCGAGTACGCGCCGATCGCGTGCTTTCGCCGCTTCGGCGACACGGTCTCGACGGCGCGACGCGAGGGCGATATCGATCCCGACAAATCAATCATCGCCGATACCTTTAAACTTCTCGGCAAAAGTTCCTATGGGAAAACGATTACGTGAGTCGATCGGCACCGGGAAATCAAGTACGCCACGCCGGTCGGCGCGTCGATGCTCTTCAACAACCGTCGCTTCCGGCAACTCGACGTCGTCGTCGACGACGCTCTGTACGAGGTGGCGCTGAATAAGCGCAAAGTCGTCTACGGCCTGCCGATACATACCGGCTATTTCGTCTTGCAGTACGCAAAATTGAGAATGCTGGAATTTTATTTCGATTTCGTCGACGCCTACATCCCCCGTCCGCTCTACCAGTACTACGCTATGGACACGGACTTGGCGTACATCGCCCTCGCCGGACGTGACGTCGATGCGCTCGTGCCGGAAGAACGTCGAGAACACTTCTTCCGGAATCGATCGCTCTGTTTTCCGGCCGAATGCTGTGACGCGCATGTGAACGCCTACGTACGACGGCGCGTCGCCGGACTAGCGTGGGAGGACGTGCCGTCCTGCTGCGCGCGCCGACGCCTGTTCGATCGTCGAACGCCGGGTCTCTTCAAAGAAGAGTGGCGCGGCGACGGAATCGTGGCGCTGTGCAGCAAGACCTACTACTGCTTCGGCGGCGACAACGGTCCGAAGTACAGCACGAAGGGACTGAGCAAGCGACAGAACGACATCGACGAGCACACCTTCCTCGCCGTACTGCGCGACCGTCGCAACGGCGTCGGCTGGAACCGCGGTTTCCAGGTGAAAGACTCGTCCGTGTTGACGTACGTTCAAGAGCGCGCGGCGTTGAGCTACTTCTACGCTAAACGTCGCGTGCTCGACGACGGCGTCACCACGGCGCCGATACTCGACTAACTCGTATAACTCGTCTAACTCGTCGTCTAACCTAAGGAATACCCCAAGACTCCCCCCTAGGGTTAGTTTCTGTATGTATGTATGTATGTATAGGTAGGGTCAAAATAAACACCAACAATAAAATTGTGTACATCATCATCGTTTGTTTTTTTATTTCTACTACTACTATACACGTAAAAGCGAAATTAATGCGGTTTTAACAAATCGTATACGAGACAGTCATTGGTCACCCGATTGGTGCCGAATAGGCTCTGGAACGTCGTCAACGGCATACCGCGACATCGGAGGAGAAGGTAGGCGACGCAATATTGTCCGCACACGTTAGAGATGACGCTCTGCAGCCGCTTGTCGTTGTACGTCCACGCTTCGCCGCAGTGACGGTGCAGGAACGCGTGGAAGTCGGCGTGCAGCGGCGGCAGACCGTACGATTCGAAGTACTCGCCTCACCGGTCGGCGTCCACGTAGACGGCCACCCAGTGCTGTCCCGGTTCGCCGCCGTCGTCGGTGTTGCACACGAAGGCTGTCGGGTAAACGGTGGTGATGGTGGTGGCGGCGGTAAGTAGCGCGTCTTTAGGCACGACGCCGACGACGATACGTTTAGCGTACGTATCGTGTTCCAGACGACGCATCAGTTGAAACGTATCCATTACCAGTCGTACACGACGTTCCGGTTCCTGTCGATCTCCATCACCGTCTCGAATTCCGCGTACACGACGACGTTCACCGGAAGCGGTAGCGGCGTCCCGAAATTCATTTCGGTGACCACGGTCCCCTGACGCACGACGTTGAAATGGTCCCCGTCATAACAGTCGGGGGTCAGGTCGAAACCGAAGATGGTGTAGCCGGCGCCGAAGTCCGTGCGCGATACGTCGTTCCTCTCGGCCTCGTACGCCTTTCCGCTGGCCTCGAAGAGGTTCATGTAGCTCAGCACGTACCGGTTGTGCGGGAAGTCCGGCTGCAGCGGCTTGCTCGGCACCTGACGTCCGTCGACGACGAGCGTGAGGAAGTTTATGTCGTTGTGACGCGCGTCGAACGGATTTCTAGTGTAGTCTCCGTTGTAGGCGACGTTATCGATCATCATCAGGAAGATGCGTTTCGGGATCGCACCCATGTACAAGTTCTCGACCGTGTGCGATAGCGTACCCGCCGTTATCGACAACGATTTGCAGTCGACGCGGCGCATCAGAAACTTAGCCGTTCCCAACGTCCACACTTTGATATGTCCCATCTGGACGTCCGGTTTCAACTTCACTTTTCGCACGTGCAGTCGAATCGCCTGCAGCACGACGCGCCACCCCGGTACGGCTTGCGCGCCCATGAGCGCGAAGGTGTCCTTCGAGCGCACCATGCGTACTTTCATGTCGACGCCGTTCGGTATGTGTCTGTTTAGCATAAACGCGTCGACGTGCACGCGTCCCATCATCTCCACCTCGCTGCTATCGGCCGTCATGACGCGCCGTGCCTCGAACCCGACGTTGTTGTTCCCGAGCGTGTCCATACGTCCGGCGGTGTCTTTGTACCACAACGAACCCGTGAGATGCGAACGTTTCGCGTCGCTACCGTAACTCAGCAGCGTCTCGATGTAGGCCCGGTACGGGTACGTATTGGTCGACGGCGTCACGAGGTTGTTGTTCAGCGACACGTCGATTTGACTGAACATCGAATGCAGGAAATTGTTTACCGGCGCCACGTTGGCGCCGGCCGCCAGATCGGTACCGTCCCCCTGAATCACTTTGAAGCGCACGTACACTTGAAGGCTCGGCAGGTCTGTATAGTCTTCGCCCGAACCCGGGATGAGGAACTCGATAGGGCCGCCGGCGTCGAGAGTCGTCAGCGGATGGTAGACGTTCCACTGACTGCTCTCGACGCTCGTCTGCGTCACCGGCCCGCTGAACAGCTCCAGTTCGGCCTTCACGCCCTCGCACGTTGCGCCGTTCACGAACGTCATCATTACTCGTCGAATATGTCGTGATCCGTTCGACGCGGTCTCTTCCGCCTACTGACGGCCGTCGCCGCTAGGCGCGGTCTCTTTATGCCGGTGCCGCCGCGGGGGCGGCGCTGCTGCTGCTGCGTTTTTTTCTTCCTCTTCTTCTTCGGTGGCGGTGCCTGCGAATTCAATAGGCCGTCGAGAAGATCGGCACCGGCCTCCTTCGCGCGTCGTTTTATCGACTGTTTCAGATTGCCGCCGGCGACCACGTCTCGCGCCACGTGCATGCCGGTGTTGAGCGCACGTTTTCCCAACGCCAACGCGCCTCTCTTTTTATAAGCGGCATGGCGCTTCGAAACAGGCTCCCGAAGAGATTGCCCAGACCGTGACCTCGTTGCCCCCGACCACCGACGAAGACCGGCAGCTGACCGCCGACCTGACGAACGTAGTAGTCCACGTACGGGTTCTTCGACGGCATGTTAAAACAATTTCGATTTACAGCGTCTGAAGTGAAGCGTCGTCACCACCTACTCCTGCTCGAATGGTATCGGTTGCCCGTGATCGTCTCTTATATCGACTTCGACTTCATCGAATTGATTCCGCAGGAGCTTCACGTATTGCACGCGGTCGAACGTTTCCGAAATAATGTCACCGTTCTCACTGCGGACGGCGATGTTTCGAAGGAGTGGCGCGTACACGTCACCGACGACTCGCGGTTCCACGAGATCCGTGTACACGTACAGGCTCTCGATGCCCGCCGACATATTCACCGTATCGCGACCTTCGTACTCGTACGTGTACGCGACGGGCATGGTGTCGATGACGACCGCCGGCGCGGGACCATACATGGAAGCACTCAGGATCGTGTTGCTATGGAAACCTAGCACGTACTTCAGACGGCTCGTATGAGGTATGATAAATTCGACACCCGGCGACATACGTAGCGTAAATCGGTTAGAGACGGCGCAGTATTCTTGCATGGCCTTGACCTTCTTGGTGCATAATTTATCTAGCGCCTCGTTGATCCTGTTCAACAACGTATAAACGTTTTTGTAGTAACCGTGAGGAATCGTGGTCTGACGATATATCAGCACGGTCGTGCCCTGTTTGTCTACCTGCGTGTAAACACCCGGATCACCCGTCGCGCAAGTCAGGTAGAAGTAGACGTCCTTCTTTCTCACGTTGTACCACGTGTGCGGATAATGTACCGACACCGCTCCGCATTCCCACTCCCCCGACAGGTCGCAACGTCGCGGCAACGTCGTGACGAAGTGCGTCAACGTATTTTCGGGGTGACGCTTCATAGAAGCGTTGCTCGGTAGCGTCAGGTAAAAGTCAGACGAGACCGCCATCGTGTTGTTATCGACGTTCGCCGCCGCCGCCACCAACACTCATAGACGGACTCGGAAGCAGGTAACAGAGACAGCTGCTCAACAGCGCCGTCCACAGGTTGGAGTCACCTTGACCTTTCGTCAGATTTTATATACTAACGGCGATGACGAAGTACAGGACGACGACCTGACAGAGGAATACGATTTCGGAATTAGGGCATTCGTTGCCGCTGATTCGCCATGGAACGGGTTCGGCGGTGGTTGTGGTGGTAGCTTCGATGGAGTTCGCGTGCTCGTCGACGGAGTCCGCGTGCTCGGCGCCGGCGTTCGTTCGACGATCGCCACTCGAGGTAGTTTCGTCGTCGTCGGTCATCGTCGCGCCACTGCGCTCTGTCGATACAGCAGGGACCTCTATACGGTAAGAACGAAGATCCGTTGCATATTCCCGCCTCGTGCAGACGCCAGCAGCCCGTGTGGCGCATCCAACGATTCATTCTCATCGCCTCCTCGCTAGTAGTAGTAGTAGTAGTCTTTTTATAGGTCCACGAGCGACTCGGCGTCGATCCAGCTGTTGAATGAGGCCGGATATCCGCTCCATTTTACGAGCGCCTCCGAACCACCGAACCACCGCCGCCGCGACGCCGACGACGCTGTAGAACCGCCTCCACGCGATACAGTTTGTCCTTCGGAACGACTACGCGTTGTAGTTCCGGTTCGTAGAAGGCGCCCTCTACCGGCGTCCCGGCGTCGTCCTTCAGGCGATAAACGGGCGGTTCGGACGGGGGCACCTCTACGACGGTGAAGAGCTCCTCGCTCCAGTTAGCCATATATCCTTTTTTGAATTGACCCCTCGTCTTGCTGATACGTACGCGATCTCCCACGCGTAGTTTCAGTTTTCGCCGTTGAACGCAACCGACGTCGCCACCCCCGTAGAGTCGTTGCCATACGGCCTCCTGATTCGTCGCGTCGACATTCGACGGCGTCCTACCGATGATTCGGTGGTAGGCGTTGTTGTACGATCGAATGAAATCCGGTAACGCCTCTACGTAGCGCAGCGTTTCGTGTTTCGTAAAATAGCGCCACATACGCTTCTTCAAAGTTCGATTAAACCGTTCCACGACACTCGCTTTAGTCTCCTCGTTATGCGTCACGAAATGATGAACGCCGCGACTCTTTAGGAACGTTTGCAGGGGCAGGTTCAAAAACTGGCTCCCCTTATCGGTCTGCAGCGAGTTCGGCGTCTCGTCTTCATCGCTCAGCAGGCGCTCGTAGGCCTCGACGAGCGACGGGCCGGACTTACTCTTCAACGGAACGCACCACGCCCACTTCGAAAACACATCGATCACCGTCAATAGGTATGTTATACCGTCGTTGTGCGTTTTCAGTCTAGTCAAGTCGACCAGATCGGCTTGCCACTGCTGGTTTCGACCACCCACGATGACGCGACGTCGTTTGAAATGTCGGTTAACCGGTTTGTGTAGGGTATAGGCGTCCTGCGACGCTAGCCACCTCTCGACGGCCGGACGTCGGAGCTTCGACGCCCGATTCAACGCGTCGAAACCTCCGTAACTTCCCACCCTTTTCGGATCCAAGTAGACGTTATTCAGGTCGTCGTCGTCGACATCGTTTCGTTGCTGTCGAGGCTTTCGTTTTGGACGACGGCTCCACCCGGACACCATGACGACGACGACGACGACGATGATGATCAATGTACGATGATTATTATACACGTATAGAGTGCGCTAAGCACGATGGTGAAGCCGATGACCGTTATCGTGCGTCGTGACGGCATCACAACGTGTCCCACGCCGCGACGCCCAACGAAGAGGATCGTTGTCTGCGTTTAGTCTCGCCTCGCATCCGACGACGTCTCCACTCCGGTGTCGCTGATGAACTAGACGTCGTCGGCATCATCGTCGCCTCTTCTAGTAGGTGCTTCTGTCGTCGCTCCATGTACGATCGATAGCGCGGGTTGCCCACGAATTCCATAGGGATATTCATATCCTTCATGTGCAATCCGAAATCTCGCCATCCTACGGGCGCTGACGTCTTCGATCTCGTTCGCATGAGATCGTTCACTAGATCGACCATGTTACTCCCCGCGATCGTTTTACCGTCGTACACGAATTCACCGCGATCGTTCCATCGACACAACGGATCGGCTTTCATTTTTTCGATAAGCAGTCCCGTCTTCCCTTTCAGCGTTTTCGGCATACTGGCTATGATTTCGCGCTCTACGACCTCCGACGATGGTGGCGCCACTGTCGCCGCCGCCGCCCCCACCGCAGGCGTCTCGGCGCCGCTGCTGTTGACCACCGACACGCGTACCGGTTGCGCCGCTCGAGCCGCCTCTATCGTATTGTACCGACTCAGCAGTTGATTGTACGACGCTACCTTTTCGCGTTCGGATAAATCCGAACGTTCTAGAATATCCTTCATGTCGCTGTCCAGGCTACTCAGCACACGTGATCGGGGAGTGCTCGACGACTGATCGACGCGTGGCAGGAGGCTTTCCACCAATCGTGGGTCGACCAATGCCATCTTCTTCGCGTACTGCATCAATCACCCGCTGCCGATCACCTGTCTGAGCCGGGGAAGGAGAACGGTGCTCGCTAACGGCGCTAGCAGGGCCGTTAGAAAACCACCCGCACCCTTTTGCAAGACGGCACGCTTCTTTTTAAGCGCAAAGTGTTTGTCGGCGAGTTTACGCAGGTGATTCCTGTATTTCGCCAAGACGCGTTTCTGTTTCGGCGACAACTTCACGTTCCCTTTCAGAATGTTGTACGCGCAATCGCACAGACTACAAATGAGACCGGCGTCCGCGTGGGCGAGTACGGCTTGTCGGAGATCGATGTTCCGCCTGTGCCTCTCCAACAGCTGCAGGGCGAAAATGTGTCTCTTCACTCGATTCGTCGGTGCCGCCACCTTGGGTCGTCGCTTCGCTGCCACGGCGCGCCCCGTCATAGCGACTAATAAACGTACGCCCCGTCGTCCCTCTCTTCTTATAGGCCGCCGACACCACCACCACCGCCACGACCCTTCCGTACGTACATGTACTGAAGGCGATCGTCCGGAAATATGCACGTACGCAGGCTCATGTCCTCTTCCGTTTCCGGTTTCAGATCCACGAATAGATAGCCGTACGCCGACGACGTCGCGTCTTTGAAATCCTCTATCATGTAGTTGACCTTTCCTGGGTACATCTGTTTCGCTAGGTGACCTACTTGGCCGGCATCTCGGGGGCTCTTGAATAGCACTATGTATTGAGCGTTCAGGCTGATTGTACGGTTTTCTTTCCCTTTCGGAAACATGTTCTCTCGCAATTGTACGACCGACGTATTACAATGATGAATTTTTTTAGTAAATAGTACCGTCACCCGGCTATCGGTCTCCTCCATGAGGTGGTCGAGTACTAGAAACGTTCTCGCTTTACCGTCTAAATTTTCGGATCCGGCAGGCCGTCTACGTACTCTATTTTCGAAGACATAGACGCGTAGCCGCTCTGCCACTGTCCGTAGCACCACAGGATTTTCTCCGGCGGCGGATCGATCATAGCGTCGTGACGTATCAAACGCTCGACGAACGTCGTCTTACCGCACCCCGTAGGACCGGCTATTATACACGTAAAAGGATGCTTCAACGACGGTCCGTTCATTTTTCACGACTGAACGACGAATACTTTTTTACGCGTCTTTATAAGCATCGCGCAACTTCATCAACAGTTTACCGAGCATGTTCTTCCCCACATCGCCCGCCATTCCGCTACCCCAGAAACCCTCCCTACTCGCTACCCATTCCACCAATTCGGCGTCCCCGGTCGCCAACAGTGCAACCTTCAAATCGGTCGATCCGTCAAACTTCCTCCTCAACAACGTCTTCATACATCTCAACCTAACGTCGCTCCATTTGGTTCCCATTCACTTTTTTCGAATGTCGTAACCGCGTCGTTTCTCTGCATAAGAGGTTCGCGAACTTTTGATATGTTCGACACATTCCACGTCGTCGTAGTATATTGCTTTCCTATACTGATAGGCGTGCTCGACGGATCGAAAGCCCCGACCGAACGCCGACACTCGACACAAATACATATTCGACAAGAACGACCGCGATCCACCAAACCTTATAGGTGACGACATCATACCGACTACCGATCACCCGCTACCGCCACCGCTTATATACTGTCACCACCGCTAGATAGAGGAACTAAAAAGTTGCGACTAGGGTTCAAACCCGGAATCTTTCGATCCCTAGGCGAACGCTCTCCTAAGAGAGCTATACCGTCGCCAACGATTATGCAGTGGTTTTACCCCGGTTATATTATAGGATATCTGTACTCACAGCTAGGTGGCATCTCACATACAACGAATCTAAAAATGGTCGACGAACGGATTCGGACCGGGAATCTTTCGATCCCAAGTCGAACACTCTCCCAGAAGAGCTAATCCGTCCTCGACGTTTATACAGTGGTTTTATCGTGGTTATATATTCGCGCGATAAACGCATTATTGCTTACGTCAGCACGCGCTAAGTACGGCGTTGATCGCTAGGGGACGAACTAAAAGGCTCTCTGCACTCACCGCTAGGTGGCATCTCGGGGTAATCAATCACGTTTTTTATAAGTAGGTGTCCAATTAGTATCAAATTACAAGGGTCATCAATCACGTTTTTTATAAGTAGATTCCCGAAATTAATTACTGTCAAAAAAAGCCTTTGATCTTTTTTATAAGTAGGTGCCCGAAAACGTTTAGTGATCATTAAAAAGTTTTTTATAAGTAGGGTTTGGATACCGTACGCCGCCTCTATCCTACTAACCTGTCCCACTGTTAACATATCGCAGCAGGTTCTCTGAGAAAACTGCTGCCCCCTTTCCACTAAGATGGAGACCATCTCTCATGTACATATCTTCCCTCCCAACAAAGTATCCCCATAAATCTGTGAATCCCACCCCCTCTTCTTCACACATCTGCTCAACTAGTGCGTTGATCGACATCCTCTTGCAGTTTCTATATGTTGCCCCCCCTTCCTCCCATTACTAGCAAAATTCCTGACAGAATTATCTGTTCAACTCTTGTCTTCTTTAGTTTCCTCACTAACTGTCTATACTTCTGTACTATCCCAGTTATCCCCTCCCTGTCTGCATTATTTGTTCCTACTTGTACCAATATAGAACCTCCGTTGCCATGTCCCAATACCTTCTCTACCCTGTCAGTCACATTTTCAATCCTAGTCCCCGGTAAACAAACAACGACGTCCTTCCCCTCGCTCAGTTTCTTGTCCGTCTTTCTCATAATGGAGTCGCCCACAAACACCCTCTCTTTCCTCATTGCCCCTCAACCACTGCCTTAGAGTAGCTCCTTCTTCGGTTTGCATCTGTCTGGTTGTTGTCTTTTCCCCCTGTCGTCTTCTCTCCTGTCACATTCTCTTCCGATCCATTCTTTCCTGTCGCTTTTCCTCTTGTCGCCTTTCCTCCTGTCAGCGTCCCTTTTATTGACTTCTCTTCTATCACATTTGCTCTCACTTCCTTTCGTCCCTTCATCTTTCCTCCCATCTCATTTTCTTCTCTCCTCTCCCGTCCCATCTTCCCTACCTCCTTATCTACGGTCACTTTCTCCCCTGTCACCTTCACGCTTGTCACGTTTTCTGTCGTCGATTTTCTAATTTCTTCCCCTCCAATCACCTTCCCTTCTCTCAATCTCCTTTCCTCAGTTTTCTTGCCACTGCTATTCTCCATCAGTCTTGCAGTATTCTCACCTCTCTCCCTGTCGTCTCTCTCCATTCGACCTGTCTCCTTTATAATTCCCATCTCCATTCCCTTCACAGTATCTGTCGACCTAACTATCTCCTTCGGCAGACACTCCACCTTCCAACACCCAATGCACTGAAAGGTGAATCCTTCCTCCATGGTTTCTCCCCATGACTTCCCACAGCCGGACAATGCAAAATCTACCCAGCTGTGGCAGTGATCGCACACCAAGTGTCGCTTTGCCTTGACTTGCCGCTTGCAAGGCGCGATATCCCTATCAGAATTTATTTAATAACTTAACTAACTTAGTCTTTAAGACTGTTTCCTGTGTACTACAGCACACTTTATGTTACATATTTCAATTACACAGCCGACTACTTATTCTATCACGAACGCTAACATTACCGGTAGTGACCTAATTTAAATACAATCAATTACGTTACGTTAGGCTGCTTTATTTATTTAGGTTACGCCGCCCGACTACCGCCCTTGCTTAATTTTAACTACAATGCTACCTAATCAAAATATCTAGCAAGTACTGGCTTACACATATATTATCTTATGTAAGTAGTTTGATGGTTGTTACTTTATCTCCTATATATTCTACCACATAATCAGGTTTGTTAAGTCTTGTTTACAACTTATCGAAGGCTAAGTTACCCTTTTATCACTCACTGTCTATGGTGTTCTAAAATACTTTAACTAACTAACTTTAAGCACAACTGCTACTCAATATATGTTTACTGCAACTTTATGAATGATATTAAGGCAAGAATAATACTTATCAATCAGTAATTCCACTTGTTTATCGACTTTTCTGCACCACAAATTTCTACGATCTATCTCCGCCAAATATAGCCTCCTGCGCAAAAGGGTAACAAACATCCCCTTTGTGGTTAATCTAGTTATGTGTGTACCTTGATATCTGTAGCTTGATATCTGTCGAACACTTTGACATGGGACATGTTGGTTCCGTGAATACTGAATGTACTACTGCGTTAGACAAGATAAAACATCAAATGGGAATGAATTTGCACACGCGTAACCTATATGGCATTGGTCCAAATAGATGTCCTGCATGTTACAAATCTTCACGAAAGCTAGACTGATATCAAGCTACACACATAACTAGATTAACCACAAAGGGGAATGGTTGTTATCCTTTTGTCTCCGTCAGTTACAAGAAAATGCCAGGTAGGTTATGCATGTGAATATTCATTCCCATTTGACGTTTTATTTTGTCTAACGCAGTAGTACATTCGGTACTCACGGGACCTTCATGCCCCATGTCAAAGTGCTCCAAACAAATTCACACATCACATCAAAACGTTATTTTCAAGTGCACTCTTTCCGAGGGTAATGGCGGATGGATATTTAATGTAATCTTACCCCAAACAGATGTCCTGCATGTTACAAACCTTCACGAAAGCTAGACTGATCGCAAGCTATACACACATAACTAGATTAACGACAAAGGGAATGTTTGTTACCCTTTTGTCTCCGTCACGTAAGTTACAAGAAAATGCCACGTAAGGTACGCGTGTGAAAACTCATTCCCATTTGATGTTTTATGTTATCTAACGCAGACTTATTATGCAGTAGTACTTTCAATATTCACGGGAGCAACATGTCCCATGTCAAACTGCTCGATACAAATTCTCATATCATACCAAAACGGTATTTTCAAGTGAACTCTTTTAGAGGGTAATGGCGGACGGATCCTTAATGTGGTCTTAGCCCAAATAGATGTCCTGCATGATATCAAGCTACACACATATTAAACAACTGTTTGTGGGTGTGTGTGCATGCGTGTGTGCGTGTGTGCGTGTGTGCGTGTATGCGTGTATGCGTGTGTGTGTTTGTTTGTGAGTGTGTGGGGGGGTGTTTTTGTGCGTGCGTGCGTGTGTGTGAGCTGTGTGTGCGTGCGTGCGTGGGTGCGTGCGTGTTACCCACAGAGAAACTACTACTACATAGGAATTCTTGAACCCACCACGTGTACGCCGTCTAGTTTTGAAGGTTTGACGGAGGTTTTGCCAGGAAACAGGTCACGTGACGGGTAGGCCAATTGCTCGGTTGCTTACCAAAAAATTTCGTCAAACAATGGATGCCGAAAATATGGAGTGTTCAAACATTCCGTCGTATATATTTTGTGTGAAATTCTGACCTCCAAAATGTTTCGTTTAGATAAAAACATAATGCTCCGCTCAAACTATTGACTTCTACAATTGCTACAATAATCGCAGACTTCTACATCTCCCAGTTGTCAATGTGAGCGCTCTTAATTGTTGGTGTTGTATCAGATTCGAAAACTGAATCTGACACAACATTTGTCCATAGTCTGAGCGCGATGCCAGGCTTCTACTGTGTTCAGTTGCCAGTGTGGATGCTCATAATAGTTGGGTACAACTTCTACAATATCAACAACGAACCCAGGTGGTCAATCTTGCCACCCATGGAAACATAAATTGTAAAAATGCGACGGGCGTCTATTTTGGTCGTGTATTTTGTAGTCTTTAATTACAAAAAAATATGCCAGGCATATGTAGGCCTATCCAAACTGCAACATTGTGTCATTGCCTGGCGAAGTTGTAGAAGTCAACAGTGTAAGCGCCTCAAGAATCAGAGATAATGCAACGAAAAACGTCTGAGCTGGATATTGTTGGCAAAGGCAAAACTTGACGGAGTTCACGCGTGTAGTTTTGATTATGACATAGGCAAACTGTGACGTAGAGGATCCGTTATTTATACTAAGGAGTCTATATTTAGAAAGGAGGCGTAACTGAGCGAGATCATGGCAGTCTACAGTGAAAAATTTGTCCGCCATTTGGGAGGCTAGCACGTGTGTCAGTGCATGTATTCTGGCTCGGCGTGCCTTTAGAATGGCGAACTAACCGCACTATTTACGTAACTTTTTGAACAATGGGAATAACGCGGGAATAACGCGCGCTGGACCGTCTTATATTGATACACGGTCTTTTATTTATACGTCATAAGAATTTATTCAGTCATCTCATTTCATCAGAATAATCACCAAGCTGTGATGCGTCATATCAATTTCAAGATATTAAAGCAATCGTTGACATTTTTTACCTATCACAATTCAAACTAATGAAATTTGCAAACAAATCACATGGAAACGTTGCAATTATTTATTTAGCCATGTGAACTTAATGTTTCATTAGAATAATCATCAAGCTGTGCCACTTCTTATATAATTAAAATATTGAGGTTATCGTTAAAAATATTGAGCAATCATAAATGCAAAGAACATTTTCAGCGCGCATGTGGTCTGGCTTGGCGCACCTCCAGAATGGCGGACGAACTGTGTACGTACTTTTCTCGAACAATGTAAATAGCGCGCGCTGCACCGTCTTGTCTTTGGTCTAAAATTACGCAAGTTAAACCGTTCTATTTGAATACGGCATCCATATTTGTTTGTGGATTCATTTATGTGACATGCCATGTGACACCGACATCAAGAATACAGCCTGGCTTGATCACCTTCTCGTTTCCATTTTCATGAAAGTTGTCTGCATTTACGAAGTCGTCGTCGACATGGTGACCGTTTGTCGTGGGACGAAAAGAAACTTACTGGCTACGCTATTATTTGTATATGGATCGTTAGTGTTGTTCACCGCAGTACAGATCATGTTCTTGCATCGGGAAAACGGCAATCTAAGGGAACCTGATCAACCTGATCAGAAAATGCCAGACTTGATAGATATACCGCATATCATCCACCAAACTTGGGATTCGACTGCGGTTCCGCGGACGTTCGTTCCATGGATGCGCTCGTGGACTCGCCTCCACCCGCGGTGGCAGCACTGGTTCTGGACACCGGAGGACATCCGTTGTTTGCTTCGGCGCCGCTACCCGCAGCTAGCCTATATCTATGAGAGTTATCCAACAGACCTGCAAAGGGCAGATGTGATGCGGTATTTCATATTGCACGCGTATGGAGGAGTCTACGCGGACCTCGATATGGAGAGTCTGCGGCCACTCGACCCTTTGTTCGTCAACCGCAGCTGCGTCCTCAGCGAGGAACCACACGAACATGTGTACATCGTGAACCGGCGACAGAACCCCGCGAACGTCATGAACGGCATCATGGCTTGTCTCCCGGGACATGCTATCTTCACGGAACTCTTGACCGCGCTACGGAAGTTCAACATCAACAAAGATGCCACCTCGACCACCGGCCCATTCTTCATCGACTCCGTCCTCAGGCGATATCTTTCCAACCGCAGCGTTTCTCGCTCACCAATGGACGACATTACTGTTCTCCCGTCACGGTATCTCCTTCCGACATTCGACCCCGCACTACTGGCGAAAATGATATCGTTGTGTGGTCATTTCAAAACAAACGTCACAGCCCGATTTAACGCCGTCTGTGATAACCTGAAACAAAGGAATTATGCAAACGAACCATCGAAGCAGGCGTATGCCACCCACCACTGGCTGCATGTGGTCTTACAAAAAAAGGGCTGGAAACTACGCGACACTGTCGACATTCACGATGTGTCATTGGAGACAAGACGAAACGAAACTCACAGGACCCGAGGTTGCGTTTAATTAATAGAAACTTCGTGAACCCCGTACGTGGTGTAATTTAAAACATCTTTTTAAAAACTATATTAATATTTTATGAAAATTATGCTGTGCTCGTGAATAGTAGTTAGGTTGCTCAGACTACCGTCCATGGAATAAAAATCAATGAACATCAAAAGATTTTTGGATCAGTCACTCCAAATGGAATACTATGGATTTCTACTTATAAAAAAGAAATGATGGATGAACTGTAATAAAAATCTACTTATAAAAACTCTCTTATCTTAATTGTTTGATGACATCTTACTTATACAAAATATAAAAAAGGTTTGATTAATAGGTTTTTTGAACCCTTTTTTATTATCACCGTGGGTTCATGTAAGTTCAGTTCGTATGTGCTGACCTCTAGTGACGCCTCTAGTGACTAGGCGGTTCATGTAAGTCTAGTTCGTGTGTGCTGGCCTCTAGTGACTAGGCGCTAAAGTAAACTACACAGTAGCGCCTCTAATGCTAGAATGGGTAGTCAGTGCTATAATAACGTAGTCAGTAGCGTCTCTGCATCAGTGGTATAGAGAACGTTAAGTGAAAATGGAGCCTATACGTTTCGGAGGGTCGGTGTCGTTCCTGTCGAAATTTCATCC
Source organism: Paraescarpia echinospica (assembly GCA_020002185.1). Taxonomy (NCBI): domain Eukaryota; kingdom Metazoa; phylum Annelida; class Polychaeta; order Sabellida; family Siboglinidae; genus Paraescarpia; species Paraescarpia echinospica. Next base: position 61,527,919 of record CM034540.1, on the reverse strand, counting down.
ATGTCGAGTCAAGGCGTACGGTCGGGGCTTCAGATCCGTCGAGCACGCTTACCAGTTTAGAAAAGCGATGTTTAACGGAGACGAAGAAAGCGCGGAGTACATCAAAGAGGCGCGGTCGGCCTATATAGCGAAGCGGCGAAGTTACGGAATCAGGAAAACGAGAACGGGAGCCGAATGGGACGCCGTTAGGGTCGCGTGTATGAAGAGCCTGTTGATGAGTAAGTTCGGAGCATCGAAAAAGTTGAAAGACGCCCTATTGGCTACCGGGGACGCCGAATTGGTGGAGTGGGTGCCGTCAAAAGAAGCCTTTTGGGGTAGCGCCCACGGAAATAAAGAAGGTTAGAACATGCTCGGAAAATTGTTGATGGAGGTGCGACATGAATATAGAGGAAACGAATAAAAAGTCATCGCTCGTTCCCCACGCGCCAGTCGTCAATATGGACACGTCGTTGAAGCATCCTTTTACGTGTATAGTGGCTGGACCTACGGGGTGTGGTAAGACTACTTTCGTCACTCGTCTACTGCAGTTCGCCTCTTCTATGATTGAGCCGCCTCCGGAGAAAATCCTGTGGTGTTACGGTCAGTGGCAAACCGTCTACGCCTCTATGACAGCCGATATAGAATTCGTACACGGTTTCCCGGATCCGAAGATTTTAGACGTGAAAACGAGGACGCTTCTAGTACTCGATGACCTTACGGAGGAAACCGATAGTCGGGTCACGACCTTGTTCACTAAACAAAGTCATCACTGCAACGCGTCCGTCTACAGCTTCTGCAGAATCTCTTTCCAAAAGGGAAAGAAAACCGCACAATCAGCCTAAACGCGCAATACATGGTGCTATTCAAGAGTCCCCGGGACGCGGGGCAAGTAGGTCACCTGGCAAAACAGATGTATCCGGGTAGAATCAAATACATGATGGAAGCCTTCAAAGATGCCACGTCATCAGCCTGCGGTTACCTCCTGGTGGATCTGAAACAGGAAACATCGGAAAATATGCGTTTGCGCACGGCCATTTTTCCCGACGATCGCGTTCAGTACGTCTACGTGCCGATGAGAGTATAAAAAGAGCGTCGCATCGCGGCTGACGTCACTCGTCAGGATGACAGATCGCGTCAAGAGGCACATCCTAGCCCTGTAGCTGTTGCGTAGATACAAGAAGAATACGGATCTGAGAAAAGCCGTACTCGCTCACGCGGATTCCGATCTCATCTGTAGTCTGTGTGACTGCGCGTACAATATTCTGAGAGGGAACGTGAAATTGACGGCGAAACAGAAAAAAGTACTGGCAAAATACAGGAACCATCTGCGCAAGCTAATGACGAAAAAAGTGCCCGTCAAACAGAAGCGGGCCATCCTGCAAACGGGGGCGGGCGGTTTTCTGACGGCGCTGCTGGCACCGTTGACGAGCACCTTTCTGCCCCTCCTCAGACAGGCTATAGGTTATAGGTTGATGCAGCACGCGAAGAAGATGGCGTTGGTAGACCCCAGGTTGGTGGAGCGTCTACTCCCGTTACTCTCCCAACCGACTACGACCACGTCGCGTGTGATGAGTAGCCTGGAAGACGACATGAAAACCGTTCTCGAGCGTACGGATTTGTCCGAACAAGAAAAGGTAGCGTCGTACAATCAACTGCTGAGTCGCTACAACGCCATGGAGACGTCTCGTGCGCAGCAACCGATGCGCGTGTCCGTAGTGAACGGAGAATCGACGACCGATCAGCCGCCGCCACAGCCGACGGATCCGAACGATATAGAGAGCAAGATCGTGAAAAGCATACCGAAAAATCTGAAAGAAAAGGCCCGCCTCCTGGTGGCAAAACTGAAATCCGACCCGCTGATCCGCTGGAACGATCGAGGGGAGTTCGTGTACGACGGAGCGCCTATCGCGGGAAGTAACATGGTAGATCTAGTGAACGATCTCATGCGACAAAGGAAGAAGGTGCCTCCGCCGGTCGGCTGGGAAGCGTTCGGGGACCGTATGAGGCGGCTGAACGTCCCTATGGAGCTCGTCGGTAACCCGCAGCGTCGAACGTACATACAACGCGCGCCGAAGCGCACGGCCAAACCCCGCACTCACACTCTTGAAGGCTCGTGGGTCAACTATTAAAGACGTTGAGAAACACCCGAGCCGCTCACAAGCTAATATATTCCCTCGAAGGTCGGTAGTCAACGTCGGCGTCGCCGTGGTCGCAGCGGTCTTCGCTAAGTATATCTGTGTATTAATATTTTTCGTAAATCGATCGGACTCGCCGTCGCCATGGTGTCCCGGAGGCCTCTTGGTACGCAACGAAAGCGCCGCCCTCAACAACAACGGGACCGCCGGGCGGGCAGTTACGGCGGCATCGACGCGTTGTACCGGGCGACCGTAGTACCCAAGCCGATCGTCAAGCAGTGGCTATTGGCGCAGGACGCCTATACACTTCACAAGCCGGTCAAACGACGTTTCAAACGGTGTTGCGTTATCGTAGGAGGCCGAAACCACCAGTGACAAGCCGATCTCGTCGACGTAGCTAAACTGAAAAAGCACAACGACGGTATAGCGTTCCTATTGACGGTCATCGATGTCTTTTCGAAGCGGGCGTGGTGCGTCCCGTTGAAGAGTAAAGCCGGTCCTGCGCTCGTTACGGCC
>CM034540.1:61508103-61524289 GCA_020002185.1 Paraescarpia echinospica | reverse complement strand
CACTAGCTTATGAGTATGTCTGCCAGGGTAGTGTAGTCAACTACCACCACTAGCTTGTGAGGATGTCTGCCAGGGTAGTATAGTCAACTACCACCACTAGCTTGTGAGGATGTCTTTCAAGGTAGTGTAGGCAACTTACCACCACTAGCTTGTGTGGATGTCTGTCAGGGTAGTGTAGTCCAACTTACCACCACTAGCTTGTGATGATGTCTGTCAGGGTAGTGTAATAGTTCGGTCGGTGGGATAGGCGTGTACCACGATCCATTGCTTCCTCTTCTTAAGAACGGAGACACGAGGCTGATGTCGTCATCGAAGTCATCGGCATCGTGGCTGATAGGTGGTGGTGGTGGTGGTGGAGTGATTGGGCGACGGGGGTCACTCCGTGATATGGGAGCGACCGAGCATACCGGCTTTGCTGCTGCTGCTGCTGACAGGGCCGTTCTTGTAGGCAGTTGGATCTTCAGTACTCTATGAAATAAACCACAATACATGTACGCGTGCGTGCTTACAACACTTTTAAAAATAAGGCGCATGCGCATTTTACACATACTGCCTAGTCTACCGTTATTCTACAACATATCGCGCATGCGCACTTCACACTAATACCGTTATCTTACTCAATTACGTGCATGCATACTTAACACATCCGAGGCATTTGTTTTCGGAAAAAAATTACCGGTCACGTCTGTACATTCATCGTCAAATGTGTCTGTACATCAAATTGCTCTAATATCACTTCACCGCACGATTCCCTACCCCACACTGAACATATACAACGTTTATTTACATGCTTTCAGCTTTTCGTTGATTGTTTTTGAAAATGCATTGTTCTCCGTTCACATTCCAATCGCGATAAGTCACGCTCTACAGATTACAAAATTAATACATACTGCCTAGTCTACCGAGGAATTTGTTTTAGGAAAAAAGTTTGCGATCACGTTAGTACATTCATCGAGAAATGTCTCTTTACATCGAATTTCTCTAATATCACTGCACCACACGTTTCCTGACCCCAAACTAATCGTGTACAACGTTTATTTTCATGCTTTTAACTTTTCGTTTATTGTTTTTAAAAATCCATTGTTCTCCGTTCACATTCCGATCACGATAAGCCGTAGTGTCATGCGCCACCGCTGTGTTTGACGTTGCGCGCAAACGCGCGCTCATTGCTCATTCACCATTTTTCAGTCAAACACTCCTGATCGGTTTTCAACCTCTCATCGATTTGCCACAATGAACAACGCATCATCGACTCATCATTCGCCAACACATCGGTAAGACTGCTTTTATGTATGCATGCATGTGCGCGTGCATGCGTGCATGCATGCATGCATAACACCCTTTGTTTAAACAGTTGTAAGCCTACCATGCATGCATGTCACAATGGATAAAACATCGTCTCCTAACACACTGCTTTTATGCATGCATGCATGCATGTGCACGTGCGTACATTTGTTTAAACAGTTGTAAGCACGTAAGCCTGCTTCGTACATGTATTGTGGTTTATTTCATAGAGAGATCCAACTGCCTACACGTACGGCCGCCCTGTCAACATCAGCAACAAAGCCAGTATGCACGGTCGTCCCAACATCACGGAGTGACCGCCCTCGCCATGCATGCATGGTTCTAATTTTATTTTGGCACCCCTTGTTTAAACACGCGTACATGTATTGTGGTTTATTTCAGTAAGCCTGCTTTTATGCATGCATAGTTCTCATTTTATTTTGGCGCCCTTTGTTTAAACACACCTACATGTATTGTGGTTTATTTTCATAGAGAGATCCGACTGCCTACAACCGCCCTGTCAACAGCAGCAGCGACAAAGCCCAATTCGACGACGAACGCTGGAATAAGTGTCACCGTGATGAATATACAATGCACACAACAGTCTATAATAAATACTCTCTCTACTACTCACGTTTCCACGCGTCTGTGTCCACTGCATAAACACCCTACGAACAGTATCGCCAACTGAACGTTAGTGTATTTATGCATTTGGTTTTCATTGTAATCCCACGACTATATGTATTTAAATGCACAACGCATTAGTTTCGTTTTAATCTTTCCACCAGAACGTTCACCGTTAGCCACCTATGCTGTCATGCAGGGGTCATAGTCCACTTCAGCAGCAGCAGCTCTTATCGCTGCTGTCAACATAGGGTACAGTGGGCCATTCACATAGGGCTGACGGGGGGAGTCTGCACACAGTGGTTTTATCGTGGTTATATAGTTGCGTCATATAGTGCTTAGGTCAGCACACGCTTGACAATCTGCTTAGGTCAGCACGCACTAGGTAACTGTCCTCACCGCTAGGTGTTTTATTGCGGTTATATAACCGCGTCATATAGTGCTTAGGTCAGCACGCACTAACGTTGATCGCTAGGGGACAATCTGCTTAGGTCAGCACACTGTCCTCGCCGCTATATAACCGCATAATCAGGCTACTTTGAGAGGTACTTTGAGAGGTCTACTCTGCGGTAGGTCTACTCTGCGGTCCGTGCTTGTGTACATTCTACTCAGCTTATGCAGTGGTTTCATGCTAGGGGACAATCTGCTTAAGTCAGCACGCGCTAATCCGTACTTGTGTACATTCTACTCAGCAGGTACGACGTTGATCGCTAGGGGACAATCTGCTTAGGTCAGCACGCACTAGGTACGATGTTGATCGCTAGGGGACAATCTGCTTAGGTCAGCACACACTAGGTACGACGTTGGTCGCTAGGGAACAAATGAAATGCTCTCTACACTCACCGCTAGGTGGCAGCTCTAGTGTACTTAGGGGTAATCAATCATCCAATTAGTATCAAATTACAAGGGTCATCAATCACGTTTTTTATAAGTAGGTTCCCGAAACTAATTAGTGTCAAAAAAAGCCTTTTATCTTTTTTTATAAGTAGGTTGCCGAAAACGTTTAGTGGTCATTAAATTATTTTTTATAAGTAGGATTTGGATACCGTACGCCTCCTCTATACTACTTACGTGGTTTGGTTCTTTGTAAATGTATACCAATCATTTTAGTGTATTCCTGTTGTTTTATGTTACTTTGTTTAACGTAATGACAATCACAGCTTTAGTTTCATAAGGATCTCCTCAGTTTAATTTACATTACATTAGATTGCCTATAATGTGACGTAAATATGTATGACCAGAAAGGCTAATGTTATCTATGAGTTAATAATTATTTGTAACAATAGTTTTATTTTTTAATAATTGCATTTGATCACTTGTCTGATGAAACATCACAGTATTATACAAAGGGCTAGTTTTGATCTGTGTAAATAAATACATTTTTTGCATTTTATATTTCATTTAATAATACTATTTGTATAATTATACACGTTGACATGATAATAAATGTTTACTTATGTAAGTCGTGAATGCATGACCCGTTTACATAAATGTATTACTAAAGAATTGTTGAGTTACTCGGAGTTGCGTTGGGAAAAACTGTTTGGAAATGATGACCCCAAGATCCCCACCCTCCGTACGAATTTTGAAATGCCTCAATGGGACTTCTACACTGCACACAAAATGTCAGCCCCATATTTCCAAAACTGATGGAGATAAGTGCTATTTTAAAATTGTGACCCCCAGACCGCCACCCCGGACAAATTTAGAAAAAAATATAAAACTACGAACTATTCCAATGGGTACGCTAGATCGCATAAAAATGTCTGCCCCATACAGGCATGACTGGCCCAGATAAGTGCCATTTTAAAATTGTGATCCCACATTTTGATTTTTTTTTTAATATCTAGATCCCAATGGGCTTGCTAGATCAAACACAAAAGTTAAACTCCACACACGACAAAATGACAGAGATAAGTGCATTTTAAAATTGTGACCTCCCCCGAGACCCCCACCAACTGGATGATTTTCGAAGAAAAAAACTATATGTACAAACTACCCCAATGGACAACCACGATCACACAAAACATATCAGCTTCATATATGTCAAATTAACAGAGATATGTATAATTTATAAATTGTTACCCCCAAGATTCCCCCCAACGAATTTTTTAAAATCTGAATCTATGAACCACCCCCAATGGGCCTGCTAGATTATACAAAAAATGTCAGCTTCATACATGCCAAACTGACGGAGATAAGGATGTGTCATGTCATTTAAAATGCGGATATTTGTGTTTACCACAAAACCCGCTGTGCGTATAAACAGCGCTGAAAACTGCAGCTCTCTGTGACGAAGTCGTAAGATACACAACGTCAACGCTCTGAGACAATGACATCAAAATAAAACACAATTTTTTGGCAAATATCTACAAGTTATGCTAATTATGAGGTTTTGTTATGTATACTAACAATTAAAAAAGTAATCGTATCATTAACGTAAACTATAATATAATCGGATCACACATTCTTTCGGCAATCACCGTGTTAAGCTGGCCAAAAATAGGCGCTAACCTTTGACATGTACTGTGCGTACGCAAAACGGAACCGGAACTTACTCTCAGACCGGAACCTCCTTACAGACCATACAGCTGCGGGCGGAAAGTAGGCGCTAACCTTTGACATGTACAATCGCATGCGCACTACGCAAAACGGAACCGGAACTTACTCTCAGATCGGAACCTCCATCCAGACCAGTACAACGGGACATGGACGAGCTCGTGGAGGCGACTAAGCGCGAGCACTACTTCCGCCACCGAGGAGAATGGTTCCCGTCGGAAGGCTGCGACGCGCACGCGGAGGCGTATGTGCAGTGCCGACTCGCCGGCCGACCGTGGGACGCGCCCGCCGAATGTTGCGCGAAGTGTCGCAGGTACGATAAGAGAACGCCGGGCCTCTTCAAAGAGGAATGGTCAGGCCGCGGTAACGTCGCGCTCTGCAGCAAGACCTACTACTGTTTCGGCGCCAACGGCGGGGATAAGTACAGCAGGAAGGGGCTGAGCAAGCGTCAGAACGACATCGACAAGGATGTCTTCCTCGCCGTGCTGCGCGGACAACGGAGCGGCAACGGATGGAACCGCTGCTTCCAAGTGAAGGAATCGTCCATGCTGACGTACATTCAGGAGCGCGCTGCGTTGACGACGTGCTCGACGACGGCGTCACTATGGCGCCTATACTCGTATAAGGACTACCCCTACCTAACCTAAGGACTACCTAACCTAAGAGGGACTACCCCTACCTAACCTAAGGACTACCCCTAGGGGTAGGGTGTATGTATGTATGTATGTATGTAGGTAGGAACTAATAAAAAAAGAGTGAACACACGCGGTAGAATTTTCATCGTCTTTTTATTTACTACTACTACTAGGCGTACATGCGACCTCATTACTTCAGTCTTGCCTGCCATACGGCGAGCAGCCCTTGCGGGTCCAACAAAGTCGGTTCGGATACTCGGTCGGTGCCGTTTAATAAGCGATAGGCGCTAGCTAGTAAGCGATACATTCAATGCGGTTTTAGCCAGTCGAATACGAGACAGTCGTTGGCCACCCTATCGGGACCGAACAGGCACTGGAAGCCGCTTAGAGGAATACCGCGGCATCGTAAGAGCAGGTAGGCGACGCAATATTGTCCGCACACGGTAGATACGCCGCTCTGCAGTCTCTTGTCGTTGTACGTCCACGAGTCGCAGTTGCGGCGAAGGAAGGCGCGGAAGTCGGCATGCTGCGGTGGCAGTCCGTACGAATCGAAGTAATCGCCTCGCCGGTCGGCGTCCACGTAGACGGCCACCCAGTGCTCCCCCGGTTCGTCGCCGTCGTCGGTGTTGCACACGAAGGCCGTCGGGTAAGCGGTGAGCCGCTTTCTCGGTAGCTCGTCTTTAGGCAGGACACCGATGACGACGTTTTTAGTGTACGCGTCGGCGGCGTATCAGCTGAAACGTGTCCATCGGTTCAGTAGTCGTACACGACGTTCCGGTTCTAGTCGATCTCGAGCACCGTCTCGAAATCCCCGTACACGACGACGTTCAGGCAACGGCTCTACGTATATCAGCGTCTGATGCTTCGTGAAGTACCTCCACATGCGGGTCTTCAGCGTCCGATTGAATCGCTCCACAACACTTGCTTTGGTCTCCTCGTTGTGCGTCACGAAATGGTGGACGCCGTTTTCCGTCAAAAGTTTCTGAAAGGGTCTTTTGAGAAACTCCGCCCCTTGTCGTTCTGCAGCGCATTCGGCGGTCGCTCCTGCTGCGATAGCAGGTTCTCGAAGGCCGTAACGAGCGCAGGACCGGCTTTACTCTTCAACGGGACGCACCACGCCCGCTTCGAAAAGACATCGATGACCGTCAATAGGAACGCTATACCGTCGTTGTGCTTTTTCAGTTTAGCTACGTCGACGAGATCGGCTTGCCACTGGTGGTTTCGGCCTCCTACGATAACGCAACACCGTTTGAAACGTCGTTTGACCGGCTTGTGAAGTGCATAGGCGTCCTGCGCCAATAGCCACTGCTTGACGATCGGCTTGGGTACTACGGTCGCCCGGTACAACGCGTCGATGCCGCCGTAACTGCCCGCCCGGCGGTCCCGTTGTTGTTGAGGGCGGCGCTTTCGTTGCGTACCAAGAGGCCTCCGGGACACCATGGCGACGGCGAGTCCGATCGATTTACGAAAAATATTAATACACAGATATACTTAGCGAAGACCGCTGCGACCACGGCGACGCCGACGTTGACTACCGACCTTCGAGGGAACATATTAGCTTGTGAGCGGCTCGGGTGTTTCTCAACGTCTTTAATAGTTGACCCACGAGCCTTCAAGAGTGTGAGTGCGGGGTTTGGCCGTTCGCTTCGGCGCGCGTTGTATGTACGTTCGACGCTGCGGGTTACCGACGAGCTCCATAGGGACGTTCAGCCGCCTCATACGGTCCCCGAACGCTACCCAGCCGACCGGCGGAGGCTCCTTCTTCCTTTGTCGCATGAGATCGTTCACTAGATCTACCATGTTACTTCCCGCGATAGGCGCTCCGTCGTACACGAACTCCCCTCGATCGTTCCAGCGGATCAGCGGGTCGGATTTCAGTTTTGCCACCAGGAGGCGGGCCTTTTCTTTCAGATTTTTCGGTATGCTTTTCACGATCTTGCTCTCTATATCGTTCGGATCCGTCGGCTGTGGCGGCGGCTGATCGGTCGTCGATTCTCCGTTCACTACGGACACGCGCATCGGTTGCTGCGCACGAGACGTCTCCATGGCGTTGTAGCGACTCAGCAGTTGATTGTACGACGCTACCTTTTCTTGTTCGGACAAATCCGTACGCTCGAGAACGGTTTTCATGTCGTCTTCCAGGCTACTCATCACACGCGACGTGGTCGTAGTCGGTTGGGAGAGTAACGGGAGTAGACGCTCCACCAACCTGGGGTCTACCAACGCCATCTTCTTCGCGTGCTGCATCAACCTATAACCTATAGCCTGTCTGAGGAGGGGCAGAAAGGTGCTCGTCAACGGTGCCAGCAGCGCCGTCAGAAAACCGCCCGCCCCCGTTTGCAGGATGGCCCGCTTCTGTTTGACGGGCACTTTTTTCGTCATTAGCTTGCGCAGATGGTTCCTGTATTTTGCCAGTACTTTTTTCTGTTTCGCCGTCAATTTCACGTTCCCTCTCAGAATATTGTACGCGCAGTCACACAGACTACAGATGAGATCGGAATCCGCGTGAGCGAGTACGGCTTTTCTCAGATCCGTATTCTTCTTGTATCTACGCAACAGCTACAGGGCTAGGATGTGCCTCTTGACGCGATCTGTCATCCTGACGAGTGACGTCAGCCGCGATGCGCTCCTCTTTTTATACTCTCATCGGCACGTAGACGTACTGAACGCGATCGTCGGGAAAAATGGCCGTGCGCAAACGCATATTTTCCGATGTTTCCTGTTTCAGATCCACCAGGAGGTAACCGCAGGCTGATGACGTGGCATCTTTGAAGGCTTCCATCATGTATTTGATTCTACCCGGATACATCTGTTTTGCCAGGTGACCTACTTGCCCCGCGTCCCGGGGACTCTTGAATAGCACCATGTATTGCGCGTTTAGGCTGATTGTGCGGTTTTCTTTCCCTTTTGGAAAGAGATTCTGCAGAAGCTGTAGACGGACGCGTTGCAGTGATGACTTTGTTTAGTGAACAAGGTCGTGACCCGACTATCGGTTTCCTCCGTAAGGTCATCGAGTACTAGAAGCGTCCTCGTTTTCACGTCTAAAATCTTCGGATCCGGGAAACCGTGTACGAATTCTATATCGGCTGTCATAGAGGCGTAGACGGTTTGCCACTGACCGTAACACCACAGGATTTTCTCCGGAGGCGGCTCAATCATAGAAGAGGCGAACTGCAGTAGACGAGTGACGAAAGTAGTCTTACCACACCCCGTAGGTCCAGCCACTATACACGTAAAAGGATGCTTCAACGACGTGTCCATATTGACGACTGGCGCGTGGGGAACGAGCGATGACTTTTTATTCGTTTCCTCTATATTCATGTCGCACCTCCATCAACAATTTTCCGAGCATGTTCTAACCTTCTTTATTTCCGTGGGCGCTACCCCAAAAGGCTTCTTTTGACGGCACCCACTCCACCAATTCGGCGTCCCCGGTAGCCAATAGGGCGTCTTTCAACTTTTTCGATGCTCCGAACTTACTCATCAACAGGCTCTTCATACACGCGACCCTAACGGCGTCCCATTCGGCTCCCGTTCTCGTTTTCCTGATTCCGTAACTTCGCCGCTTCGCTATATAGGCCGACCGCGCCTCTTTGATGTACTCCGCGCTTTCTTCGTCTCCGTTAAACATCGCTTTTCTAAACTGGTAAGCGTGCTCGACGGATCTGAAGCCCCGACCGTACGCCTTGACTCGACATGGATGAAATTTCGACAGGAACGACACCGACCCTCCGAAACGTATAGGCTCCATTTTCACTTAACGTTCTCTATACCACTGATGCAGAGACGCTACTGACTACGTTATTATAGCACTGACTACCCATTCTAGCATTAGAGGCGCTACTGTGTAGTTTACTTTAGCGCCTAGTCACTAGAGGCCAGCACACACGAACTAGACTTACATGAACCGCCTAGTCACTAGAGGCGTCACTAGAGGTCAGCACATACGAACTGAACTTACATGAACCCACGGTGATAATAAAAAAGGGTTCAAAAAACCTATTAATCAAACCTTTTTTATATTTTGTATAAGTAAGATGTCATCAAACAATTAAGATAAGAGAGTTTTTATAAGTAGATTTTTATTACAGTTCATCCATCATTTCTTTTTTATAAGTAGAAATCCATAGTATTCCATTTGGAGTGACTGATCCAAAAATCTTTTGATGTTCATTGATTTTTATTCCATGGACGGTAGTCTGAGCAACCTAACTACTATTCACGAGCACAGCATAATTTTCATAAAATATTAATATAGTTTTTAAAAAGATGTTTTAAATTACACCACGTACGGGGTTCACGAAGTTTCTATTAATTAAACGCAACCTCGGGTCCTGTGAGTTTCGTTTCGTCTTGTCTCCAATGACACATCGTGAATGTCGACAGTGTCGCGTAGTTTCCAGCCCTTTTTTTGTAAGACCACATGCAGCCAGTGGTGGGTGGCATACGCCTGCTTCGATGGTTCGTTTGCATAATTCCTTTGTTTCAGGTTATCACAGACGGCGTTAAATCGGGCTGTGACGTTTGTTTTGAAATGACCACACAACGATATCATTTTCGCCAGTAGTGCGGGGTCGAATGTCGGAAGGAGATACCGTGACGGGAGAACAGTAATGTCGTCCATTGGTGAGCGAGAAACGCTGCGGTTGGAAAGATATCGCCTGAGGACGGAGTCGATGAAGAATGGGCCGGTGGTCGAGGTCGCATCTTTGTTGATGTTGAACTTCCGTAGCGCGGTCAAGAGTTCCGTGAAGATAGCATGTCCCGGGAGACAAGCCATGATGCCGTTCATGACGTTCGCGGGGTTCTGTCGCCGGTTCACGATGTACACATGTTCGTGTGGTTCCTCGCTGAGGACGCAGCTGCGGTTGACGAACAGAGGGTCGAGTGGCCGCAGACTCTCCATATCGAGGTCCGCGTAGACTCCTCCATACGCGTGCAATATGAAATACCGCATCACATCTGCCCTTTGCAGGTCTGTTGGATAACTCTCATAGATATAGGCTAGCTGCGGGTAGCGGCGCCGAAGCAAACAACGGATGTCCTCCGGTGTCCAGAACCAGTGCTGCCACCGCGGGTGGAGGCGAGTCCACGAGCGCATCCATGGAACGAACGTCCGCGGAACCGCAGTCGAATCCCAAGTTTGGTGGATGATATGCGGTATATCTATCAAGTCTGGCATTTTCTGATCAGGTTGATCAGGTTCCCTTAGATTGCCGTTTTCCCGATGCAAGAACATGATCTGTACTGCGGTGAACAACACTAACGATCCATATACAAATAATAGCGTAGCCAGTAAGTTTCTTTTCGTCCCACGACAAACGGTCACCATGTCGACGACGACTTCGTAAATGCAGACAACTTTCATGAAAATGGAAACGAGAAGGTGATCAAGCCAGGCTGTATTCTCGATGTCGGTGTCACATGGCATGTCACATAAATGAATCCACAAACAAATATGGATGCCGTATTCAAATAGAACGGTTTAACTTGCGTAATTTTAGACCAAAGACAAGACGGTGCAGCGCGCGCTATTTACATTGTTCGAGAAAAGTACGTACACAGTTCGTCCGCCATTCTGGAGGTGCGCCAAGCCAGACCACATGCGCGCTGAAAATGTTCTTTGCATTTATGATTGCTCAATATTTTTAACGATAACCTCAATATTTTAATTATATAAGAAGTGGCACAGCTTGATGATTATTCTAATGAAACATTAAGTTCACATGGCTAAATAAATAATTGCAACGTTTCCATGTGATTTGTTTGCAAATTTCATTAGTTTGAATTGTGATAGGTAAAAAATGTCAACGATTGCTTTAATATCTTGCAATTGATATGACGCATCACAGCTTGGTGATTATTCTGATGAAATGAGATGACTGAATAAATTCTTATGACGTATAAATAAAAGACCGTGTATCAATATAAGACGGTCCAGCGCGCGTTATTCCCGCGTTATTCCCATTGTTCAAAAAGTTACGTAAATAGTGCGGTTAGTTCGCCATTCTAAAGGCACGCCGAGCCAGAATACATGCACTGACACACGTGCTAGCCTCCCAAATGGCGGACAAATTTTTCACTGTAGACTGCCATGATCTCGCTCAGTTACGCCTCCTTTCTAAATATAGACTCCTTAGTATAAATAACGGGTCCTCTACGTCACAGTTTGCCTATGTCATAATCAAAACTACACGCGTGAACTCCGTCAAGTTTTGCCTTTGCCAACAATATCCAGCTCAGACGTTTTTCGTTGCATTATCTCTGATTCTTGAGGCGCTTACACTGTTGACTTCTACAACTTCGCCAGGCAATGACACAATGTTGCAGTTTGGATAGGCCTACATATGCCTGGCATATTTTTTTTTAATTAAAGACTACAAAATACACGACCAAAATAGACGCCCGTCGCATTTTTACAATTTATGTTTCCATGGGTGGCAAGATTGACCACCTGGATTCGTTGTTGATATTGTAGAAGTTGTACCCAACTATTATGAGCATCCACACTGGCAACTGAACACAGTAGAAGCCTGGCATCGCGCTCAGACTATGGACAAATGTTGTGTCAGATTCAGTTTTCGAATCTGATACAACACCAACAATTAAGAGCGCTCACATTGACAACTGGGAGATGTAGAAGTCTGCGATTATTGTAGCAATTGTAGAAGTCAATAGTTTGAGCGGAGCATTATGTTTTTATCTAAACGAAACATTTTGGAGGTCAGAATTTCACACAAAATATATACGACGGAATGTTTGAACACTCCATATTTTCGGCATCCATTGTTTGACGAAATTTTTTGGTAAGCAACCGAGCAATTGGCCTACCCGTCACGTGACCTGTTTCCTGGCAAAACCTCCGTCAAACCTTCAAAACTAGACGGCGTACACGTGGTGGGTTCAAGAATTCCTATGTAGTAGTAGTTTCTCTGTGGGTAACACGCACGCACCCACGCACGCACGCACACACAGCTCACACACACGCACGCACGCACAAAAACACCCCCCCACACACTCACAAACAAACACACACACGCATACACGCATACACGCACACACGCACACACGCACACACGCATGCACACACACCCACAAACAGTTGTTTAATATGTGTGTAGCTTGATATCATGCAGGACATCTATTTGGGCTAAGACCACATTAAGGATCCGTCCGCCATTACCCTCTAAAAGAGTTCACTTGAAAATACCGTTTTGGTATGATATGAGAATTTGTATCGAGCAGTTTGACATGGGACATGTTGCTCCCGTGAATATTGAAAGTACTACTGCATAATAAGTCTGCGTTAGATAACATAAAACATCAAATGGGAATGAGTTTTCACACGCGTACCTTACGTGGCATTTTCTTGTAACTTACGTGACGGAGACAAAAGGGTAACAAACATTCCCTTTGTCGTTAATCTAGTTATGTGTGTATAGCTTGCGATCAGTCTAGCTTTCGTGAAGGTTTGTAACATGCAGGACATCTGTTTGGGGTAAGATTACATTAAATATCCATCCGCCATTACCCTCGGAAAGAGTGCACTTGAAAATAACGTTTTGATGTGATGTGTGAATTTGTTTGGAGCACTTTGACATGGGGCATGAAGGTCCCGTGAGTACCGAATGTACTACTGCGTTAGACAAAATAAAACGTCAAATGGGAATGAATATTCACATGCATAACCTACCTGGCATTTTCTTGTAACTGACGGAGACAAAAGGATAACAACCATTCCCCTTTGTGGTTAATCTAGTTATGTGTGTAGCTTGATATCAGTCTAGCTTTCGTGAAGATTTGTAACATGCAGGACATCTATTTGGACCAATGCCATATAGGTTACGCGTGTGCAAATTCATTCCCATTTGATGTTTTATCTTGTCTAACGCAGTAGTACATTCAGTATTCACGGAACCAACATGTCCCATGTCAAAGTGTTCGACAGATATCAAGCTACAGATATCAAGGTACACACATAACTAGATTAACCACAAAGGGGATGTTTGTTACCCTTTTGCGCAGGAGGCTATATTTGGCGGAGATAGATCGTAGAAATTTGTGGTGCAGAAAAGTCGATAAACAAGTGGAATTACTGATTGATAAGTATTATTCTTGCCTTAATATCATTCATAAAGTTGCAGTAAACATATATTGAGTAGCAGTTGTGCTTAAAGTTAGTTAGTTAAAGTATTTTAGAACACCATAGACAGTGAGTGATAAAAGGGTAACTTAGCCTTCGATAAGTTGTAAACAAGACTTAACAAACCTGATTATGTGGTAGAATATATAGGAGATAAAGTAACAACCATCAAACTACTTACATAAGATAATATATGTGTAAGCCAGTACTTGCTAGATATTTTGATTAGGTAGCATTGTTGTTAAAATTAAGCAAGGGCGATAGTCGGGCGGCGTAACCTAAATAAATAAAGCGGCCTAACGTAACGTAATTGATTGTATTTAAATTAGGTCACTACCGGTAATGTTAGCGTTCGTGATAGGATAAATAGTCGGCTGTGTAATTGAAATCTATAACATTAAGTGTGCTGTAGTACACAGGAAACAGTCTTTATAAAGACTAAGTTAGTTAAGTTATTAAATACATTCAGATAGGGATATGGCGCCTTGCAAGCGGCAAGTCAAGGCAAAGCGATACTTGGTGTGCGATCACTGCAGAAGGAGATAGTTAGGTTGACAGATATTGTGAAGGGAATGGAGATGGGAATTAGAAAGGAGACAGGTCGAATGGAGAGAGACGTCAGGGAGAGAGGTGAGAATACTGCAAGACTGAAGGAGAATAGCAGTGGCAAGAAAACTGAGGAAAGGAGATTGACAGGAGGGATGGTGATTGGAGGGGAAGAAATTGGAAAATCGACGACAGAAAACGTGACAAGCGTGAAGGTAACAGGGGAGAAAGTGACCGTAGAGAAGGATGGAGGGAAGATAGGACGGGAGAGGAGAGAAGAAAATGAGATGGGAGGAACGATGAAGGGACGAAAGGAAGTGAGAGCAAATGTGATAGAAGAGAAGTCGATAAAACGGACGATGACAGGAGGAAAGGTAACAAGAGAAAAAACGACAGGAAAGAATGGATCGGAAGAGAAGACGACAGGGGGAAAAGACAACAACCAGACATATGCAAACCGAAGAAGGAGCTACTCTAAGGCAGTGATTGAGGGGGCAGTGAGGAAAGAGAGGGTGTTTATGGGCGACTCCACTATCTCCTCAAGACACTGAGCGAGGGGAAGGACGTCGTTGTTTGTCTACCGGTGGCTAGGATTGAACATGTGACTGACAGGGTGGAGAAGGTATTGGGACATGGCAAGGGAGGGTCTATACTGGTATATGTAGGAACAAATAATGCAGACCGGGAGGGAACAACTGGGATAGTACAGAAATATAGACAGTTAGTGAGGAAGCTAAAGAAGACAAGAGTTGAACAGATAATTCTGTCAGGAATTTTGCCAGTAATGGGAGGAAGGGGGGCAACGTATAGAAACTGCAAGAGGATGGCGATCAACGCACTAGTTGAGCAGATGTGTGAAGAAGAGGGGGTGGGATTCACAGATTTATGGGGATACTTTGTTGGGAGGGAAGATATGTACATGAGAGATGGTCTCCATCTTAGTGGAAAGGGGGCAGCAGTTTTCTCAGAGAACCTGCTGCGATATGTTAACAGTGGGACAGGTTAGTAGGATAGAGGCGGCGTACGGTATCCAAACCCTACTTATAAAAAACTTTTTAATGATCACTAAACGTTTTCGGGCACCTACTTATAAAAAAGATCAAAGGCTTTTTTTGACACTAATTAGTTTCGGGAATCTACTTATAAAAAACGTGATTGATGACCCTTGTAATTTGATACTAATTGGACACCTACTTATAAAAAACGTGATTGATTACCCCGAGATGCCACCTAGCGGTGAGTGCAGAGAGCCTTTTAGTTCGTCCCCTAGCGATCAACGCCGTACTTAGCGCGTGCTGACGTAAGCAATAATGCGTTTATCGCGCGAATATATAACCACGATAAAACCACTGTATAAACGTCGAGGACGGATTAGCTCTTCTGGGAGAGTGTTCGACTTGGGATCGAAAGATTCCCGGTCCGAATCCGTTCGTCGACCATTTTTAGATTCGTTGTATGTGAGATGCCACCTAGCTGTGAGTACAGATATCCTATAATATAACCGGGGTAAAACCACTGCATAATCGTTGGCGACGGTATAGCTCTCTTAGGAGAGCGTTCGCCTAGGGATCGAAAGATTCCGGGTTTGAACCCTAGTCGCAACTTTTTAGTTCCTCTATCTAGCGGTGGTGACAGTATATAAGCGGTGGCGGTAGCGGGTGATCGGTAGTCGGTATGATGTCGTCACCTATAAGGTTTGGTGGATCGCGGTCGTTCTTGTCGAATATGTATTTGTGTCGAGTGTCGGCGTTCGGTCGGGGCTTTCGATCCGTCGAGCACGCCTATCAGTATAGGAAAGCAATATACTACGACGACGTGGAATGTGTCGAACATATCAAAAGTTCGCGAACCTCTTATGCAGAGAAACGACGCGGTTACGACATTCGAAAAAAGTGAATGGGAACCAAATGGAGCGACGTTAGGTTGAGATGTATGAAGACGTTGTTGAGGAGGAAGTTTGACGGATCGACCGATTTGAAGGTTGCACTGTTGGCGACCGGGGACGCCGAATTGGTGGAATGGGTAGCGAGTAGGGAGGGTTTCTGGGGTAGCGGAATGGCGGGCGATGTGGGGAAGAACATGCTCGGTAAACTGTTGATGAAGTTGCGCGATGCTTATAAAGACGCGTAAAAAAGTATTCGTCGTTCAGTCGTGAAAAATGAACGGACCGTCGTTGAAGCATCCTTTTACGTGTATAATAGCCGGTCCTACGGGGTGCGGTAAGACGACGTTCGTCGAGCGTTTGATACGTCACGACGCTATGATCGATCCGCCGCCGGAGAAAATCCTGTGGTGCTACGGACAGTGGCAGAGCGGCTACGCGTCTATGTCTTCGAAAATAGAGTTCGTAGACGGCCTGCCGAATCCGAAACGTTTAGACAGTAAAGCGAGAACG
>CM034540.1:61454435-61507103 GCA_020002185.1 Paraescarpia echinospica | reverse complement strand
CACACATATAACATATAGACAGAAGGTTGGGACTCTGACAGGGTCCAGTCACCCCCATACACATATAACATAGAGACGGAAGGTTGGGACTCTGACAGGGTTCAATCACCCTCATACACATATAACATATAGACAGAAGGTTGGGACTCTGACAGAGACCAGTCAACCCCATACACATATAACATATAGACGGAAGTTTGGGACTCTGACCGTGTACACATATAACATATAGACAGAAGGTTGGGACTCTGACAGTGTCCAGTCTCCCCCATACACATAAAACATATAGACGGAAGGTTGGGACTCTGACAGTATCCAGTCTCCCCCATACACATATAACATATTGACAGAAGGTTGGGACTGTGACAGTGTCCAGTCACCCCCATACACATATAACATATAGACAGAAGGCTGAGTGAGATTCTGACAGTGTCCTGTCACCCCCATATACATATAACATACAGACGGAAGGTTGGGACTCTGACAGTGTCCAGTTACCCCGATACACATATAACATGTAGACGGAAGGTTGGGACTCTGACAGTGTCCACTCACCCCCATACACATATAACGTATAGACGGAAGGTTGGGTGTAGGGTTAGATAGAGAGAAAAAGTTGGGGTAAACTCGCGAAAATTTAAACAACCACAAGGTGGTTGTATAAATTTTCAGAAAATTTTCTTTTTGTCCCTCTGGAACAAAAACATAAAATTTTCGCGAGGTTAACCCCAACTTTTTCTCTCTATCTAACCCTACACCCAACCTTCCGTCTATACATTATATGTATATGGGGGTGAGTGGACACTGTCAGAGTCCCAACCTTCGTCTACATGTTATATGTGTATGGGGGTAACTGGACACTGTCAGAGTCCCAAACTTCCGGCTGTATGTTATATGTGTATGGGGGTGACAGGACACTGTCAGAATCTCACTCAGCCTTCTGTCTATATGTTATATGTGTATGGGGGTGACTGGACACTGTCAGAGTCCCAACCTTCTGTCTATATGTTATATGTGTATGGGGGTGACTGGACACTGTCAGAGTCCCAACCTTCCGTCTATACGTGTATGAGGGTGACTGGGTCCTGTCAGAGTCCCAACCTTCCGTCTATATGTTATATGTGTATGGGGGTGACTGGACACTGTCAGAGTCCCAACCTTCTGTCTATATGTTATATGTGTATGGGGGTGACTGGACACTGTCAGAGTCCCAACCTTCCGTCTATACGTGTATGAAGGTGACTGGGTCCTGTCAGAGTCCCAACCTTCCGTCTATACGTGTATGAGGGTGACTGGGTCCTGTCAGAGTCCCAACCTTCCGTCTATATGTTATATGTGTACGGGGGTGACTGGACACTGTCAGAGTCCCAACCTTCTGTCTATATGTTATATGTGTATGGGGGAGACTGGATACTGTCAGAGTCCCAACCTTCCGTCTCTATGTTATATGTGTATGGGGGTGACTGGACACTGTCAGAGTCCCAACCTTCCGTCTACATGTTATATGTGTATGGGGGTAACTGGACACTGTCAGAGTCCCAACCTTCCGGCTGTATGTTATATGTGTATGGGGGTGACAGGACACTGTCAGAATCTCACTCAGCCTTCTGTCTATATGTTATATGTGTATGGGGGTGACTGGACACTGTCAGAGTCCCAACCTTCTGTCTATATGTTATATGTGTATGGGGGTGACTGGACAATGTCAGAGTCCCAACCTTCCGTCTATACGTGTATGAGGGTGACTGGGACCTGTCAGAGTCCCAACCTTCCGTCTATATGTTATATGTGTATGGGGGTGACTGGACACTGTCAGAGTCCCAACCTTCTGTCTATATGTTATATGTGTATGGGGGTGACTGGACACTGTCAGAGTCCCAACCTTCCGTCTATACGTGTATGAGGGTGACTGGGTCCTGTCAGAGTCCCAACCTTCCGTCTATATGTTATATGTATATGGGGGTGACTGGACACTGTCAGAGTCCCAACCTTCTGTCTATATGTTATATGTGTTTGGGGGAGACTGGATACTGTCAGAGTCCCAACCTTCCGTCTCTATGTTATATGTGTATGCGGGTGACTGGACACTGTCAGAGTCCCAACCTTCCGTCTATATGTTATATGTGTATGGGGGTGACTGGACACTGTCAGAGTCCCAACCTTCTGTCTATATGTTATATGTGTATGGGGGAGACTGGACACTGTCAAAGTCCCAACCTTCCGTCTATATGTTATATGTGTATGGGGGTGACTGGACACTGTCAGAGTCCCAACCTTCCGTCTATATGTTATATGTGTATGGGGGTAACTGGACACTGTCAGAGTCCCAACCTTCCGTCTATATGTTTTATGTGTATGGGGGAGACTGGACACTGTCAGAGTCCCAACCATCTGTCTATATGTTATATGTGTACACTGTCAGAGTCCCAAACTTCCGTCTATATGTTATATGTGTATGGGGGTGACTGGACACTGTCAGAGTCCCAACCTTCTGTCTATATGTTATATGTGTGAGGGGTGATTGAACCTGTCAGGAATCACTTACAGTAAGAGTGAGTAGACAGAGGGCAGTAGGTAGTGAACAGTAGGTGAGTAGACAGTGGAGTAGACAGTGCAGTAGGTAGTAGACAGTGGAGTGAGTAGACAGTGGGCAGTAGGCAGTAGACAGTAGGTAGTAGACAGTAGACAGTGGAGTGAATGGACAGTGGGCAGTAGGTAGTAGACAGTGGAGTATGCAGACAGTAGGTAGTAGACAGTGGAGTGAGTAGACAGTGGGCAGTAGGTAGTAGACAGTGGAGTCAGTAGACAGTGGGCAGTAGACAGTGGAGTTAGCAGACAGTAGGTAGTAGACAGTAGAGTGAGTAGACAGTGGGCAGTAGGCAGTAGACAGTGGAGTGAGTAGACAGTGGGCAGTAGACAGTGGAGTGAGTGGACAGTGGGCAGTAGGTAGTAGGCAGTGGAGTGAGTAGACAGTGGGTAGTAGGTAGTAGACAGTGGAGTGAGTAGACAGTGGGCAGTAGGCAGTAGACAGTGGAGTGAATAGACAGTGGGCAGTAGGTAGTAGACAGTGGAGTGAGTGGACAGTGGGCAGTAGGTAGTAGACAGTGGGCAGTAGGTAGTAGGCAGTGGAGTGAGTAGACAGTGGGTAGTAGGTAGTAGACAGTGGAATGAGTAGACAGTGGGCAGTAGGCAGTAGACAGTGGAGTGAGTAGAGAGTGGGCAGTAGGTAGTAGACAGTGGAGTGAGTGGACAGTGGGCAGTAGGTAGTAGACAGTGGAGTGAGTAGACAGTGGGCAGTAGGTAGTAGACAGTGGAGTGAGTAGACAGTGGGCAGTAAGTAGTAGACAGTGGAGTGAGTAGACAGTGGGCAGTAGACAGTGGAGTGAGTAGACAGTGGGCAGTAGACAGTAGACAGTGGAGTGAGTAGACAGTGGGCAGTAGGTAGTAGACAGTGGAGTGAGCGGACAGTAGGTAGTAGACAGAGGAGTGAGTAGAAAGTGGACAGTAGACAGTGGAGTGAGTAGACAGTAGACAGTGGAGTGAGTGGACAGTGGGCAGTGGGCAGTATGTAGTAGACAGTGGGAAGTAGGCAGTAGGTAGTAGACAATGGAGTGAGTAGACAGTGGGCAGTAGACAGTGGAGTGAGTGGACAGTGGGCAGTAGAGTTAGTAGACAGTGGGCAGTAGGCAGTAGACAGTGGGCAGTAGGTAGTAGACAGTGGAGTGAGTAGACAGTGGGCAGTAGGTAGTAGGCAGTGGAGTGAGTAGACAGTGGAGTGAGTGGACAGTGGGCAGTAGGTAGTAGACAGTAGAGTGAGTAGACAGTGGGCAGTAGGCAGTAGACAGTGGAGTGAGTAGACAGTGGGCAGTTGGTAGTAGACAGTGGGTAGTAGGTAGTAGACAGTTGAGTGAGTGTACAGTGGACAGTAGGTAGTAGACAGCAGAGTGAGTAGACAGTGGGCAGTAGGCAGTAGACAGTGGAGTGAGTAGACAGTGGGCAGTAGGTAGTAGGCAGTGGAGTGAGTGGACAGTGGGCAGTAGGTAGTAGACAGTGGAGTGAGTAGACAGTGGACAGTAGGTAATTGGGCAAGTGGGTGAGCTAGACAGTGGTAGGTAGTGAAAGTAACAGTGGAGTGAGTGGACAGTGGGCAGTAGGTAGTAGACAGTGGGCAGTAGGCAGTAGGTAGTAGACAGTGGAGTGAGTAGACAGTGGGCAGTAGACAGTGGAGTGAGTGGACAGTGGGTAGTAGGTAGTAGACAGTAGAGTGAGTAGACTGGGAAGTAGACTGAGGACTGAGTAGACAGTGGGCAGTAGGTAGTAGACAGTGGAGTGAGTAGACAGTGGGCAGTAGGTAGTAGGCAGTGGAGTGAGTAGACAGTGGGTAGTAGGTAGTAGACAGTGGGCAGTAGACAGTAGAGTGAGTAGACAGTGGACAGTGGGAAGTAGACAGTAGAGTGAGTAGACAGTGGGCAGTAGACAGTAGACAGTGGAGTGAGTAGACAGTGGGCAGTAGGTAGTAGACAGTGGGTACTGGTGGGCAATTGGGTAGTAAGTAGACAGTGGAGTGAGTGGACAGTGGGCAGTAGGTAGTAGACAGTAGAGTGAGTAGACAGTGGGCAGTAGGCAGTAGACAGTGGAGTGAGTAGACAGTGGGCAGTAGGTAGTAGACAGTGGAATGAGTAGACAGCAGGCAGTAGGTAGTAGGCAGTGGAGTGAGTGGGCAGTAGGTAGTAGACAGTGGAGTGAGTGGACAGTAGGTAGTAGACAGTGGAGTGAGTAGACAGCAGGTAGTAGGTAGTAGACAGTGGAGTGAGTGGACAGTGGGCAGTGGGTAGTAGACAGTGGCGTGAGTAGACAGTAGGTAGTAGACAGTGGAGTGAGTAGACAGTGGGCAGTAGGTAGTAGACAGTGGAGTGAGTGGACAGTGGGCAGTAGGTAGTAGACAGTGGAGTGAGTAGACAGTGGGCAGTAGGTAGTAGACAGTGGAGTGAGTGGACAGTGGGCAGTAGGTAGTAGGCAGTGGAGTGAGTAGACAGTGGCCAGTAGGTAGTAGACAGTGGAGTGAGTGATGTCTGTCAGGGTAGTGTAGACAACTACCATCACTAGCTTGTGAGGATGTCTGTCAGGGTAGTGTAGTCAACTACCATCACTAGCTTGTGAGGATGTCTGCCAGAGTAGTGTAGTCAACTACCATCACTAGCTTGTGAGAATGTCTGTCAGGGTAGTGTAGTCAACTACCACCACTAGCTTGTGAGGATGTCTGTCAGGGTAGTGTAGTCTACTACCATCACTAGCTTGTGAGGATGTCTGTCAGGGTAGTGTAGTCAACTACCACCACTAGCTTGTGAGGATGTCTGCCAGGGTAGTGTAGTCAACTACCACCACTAGCTTGTGGGGATGTCTGCCAGGGTAGTGTAGTCAACTATCACCACTAGCTTGTGAGGATGTCTGCCAGGATAGTGTAGTCAACTACCACCACTAGCTTGTGAGGATGTATGTCAGGGTAGTGTAGTCAACTTACCACCACTAGCTTGTGAGGATGTCTGTCAGGGTAGTGTAGTCAACTACCACCACTAGCTTGTGAGGATGTCTGCCAGGGTAGTGTAGTCAACTACCACCACTAGCTTGTGAGGATGTCTGTCAAGGTAGTGTAGGCAACTTACCACCACTAGCTTGTGTGGATGTCTGTCAGGGTAGTGTAGTCAACTTACCACCACTAGCTTGTGATGATGTCTGTCATGGTAGTGTAATAGTTCGGTCGGTGGGATAGGCGTGTACCACGATCCATTGCTTCCTCTTCTTTAGAACGGAGACACGAGGCTGATGTCGTCATCGAAGTCACCGGCGTCGTTGCTGATAGGTGGTGGTGGTGGTGGTGGAGTGATTGGGCGAGGGGGGTCACTCCGTGATATGGGAGCGACCGAGCATACCGGCTATGCTGCTGCTGCTGCAGCTGACAGGGCCGTTCTTGTAGGCAGTTGGATCTTCAGTACTCTATGAAATAAACCACAATACATGTACGCGTGCATGCTTACAACACTTTTCAAAATAAGGCGCATGCGCACTTAACACATACTGCCTAGTCTACCGTTATTCTACAACATATCGCGCATGCGCACTTCACACTAATACCGTTATCTTACTCAATTACGTGCATGCATACTTAACACATCCGAGGCATTTGTTTTCGGAAAAAAATTACCGGTCACGTCAGTACATTCATCGTCAAATGTGTCTGTACATCAAATTTCTCTAATATCACTTCACCGCACGATTCCCTACCCCACACTGAACATATAGAACGTTTATTTTCATGCTTTCAGCTTTTCGTTTATTGTTTTTAAAAATGCATTGTTCTCCGTTCACATTCCAATCGCGATAAGTCACGCGCTACAGATTACAAAATTACGCGCATGCGCACTTAATACATACTGCCTAGTCTACCGAGGAATTTGTTTTAGGAAAAAAGTTAGCGATCACGTTAGTACATACATCGAGAAATGTCTCTTTACATCGAATTTCTCTAATATCACTGCACCACACGTTTCCTGACCCCAAACTAATCGTGTACAACGTTTATTTTCATGCTTTTAACTTTTCGTTTATTGTTTTTAAAAATCCATTGTTCTCCGTTCACATTCCGATCACGATAAGCCGTAGTGTCATGCGCCACCGCTGTGTTTGACGTTGCGCGCAAACGCGCGCTCATTGCTCATTCACCATTTTTCAGTCAAACACTCCTGATCGGTTTTCAACCTCTCATCGATTTGCCACAATGAACAACGCATCATCGACTCATCATTCGCCAACACATCGGTAAGACTGCTTTTATGTATGCATGCATGTGCGCGTGCATGCGTGCATGCATGCATGCATAACACCCTTTGTTTAAACAGTTGTAAGCCTACCATGCATGCATATCACAATGGATAAAACATCGTCTCCTAACACACTGCTTTTATGCATGCATGCATGCATGCATGTGCACGTGCGTACATTTGTTTAAACAGTTGTAAGCACGTAAGCCTGCTTCGTACATGTATTGTGGTTTATTTCATAGAGAGATCCAACTGCCTACACGTACGGCCGCCCTGTCAACATCAGCAACAAAGCCAGTATGCACGGTCGCCCCAACATCACGGTGTGACCGCCCTCGCCATGCATGCATGGTTCTAATTTTATTTTGGCACCCCTTGTTTAAACACGCGTACATGTATTGTGGTTTATTTCAGTAAGCCTGCTTTTATGCATGCATAGTTCTCATTTTATTTTGGCGCCCTTTGTTTAAACACACCTACATGTATTGTGGTTTATTTTCATAGAGAGATCCGACTGCCTACAACCGCCCTGTCAACAGCAGCAGCGACAAAGCCCAATTCGACGACGAACGCTGGAATAAGTGTCACCGTGATGAATATACCATGCACACAGCAGTCTATAATAAATACTCTCTCTACTACTCACGTTTCCACGCGTCTGTATCCACTGCATAAACACCCTACGAACAGTATCACCAACTGAACGTTAGTGTATTTATGCATTTGGTTTTCATTGTAATCCCACGACTAGATGTATTTAAACGCACAACGCATTAGTTTCGTTTTAATCTTTCTACCAGAACGTTCACCGTTAGCCACCTATGCTGTCATGCAGGGGTCATAGTCCACTTCAGCAGCAGCAGCTCTTATCGCTGCTGTCAACATAGGGTACAGTGGGCCATTCACATAGGGCTGACGGGGGGAGTCTGCACACAGTGGTTTTATCGTGGTTATATAGTTGCGTCATATAGTGCTTAGGTCAGCACACGCTTGACAATCTGCTTAGGTCAGCACGCACTAGGTAACTGTCCTCACCGCTAGGTGTTTTATTGCGGTTATATAACCGCGTCATATAGTGCTTAGGTCAGCACGCACTAACGTTGATCGCTAGGGGACAATCTGCTTAGGTCAGCACACTGTCCTCGCCGCTATATAGCCGCACAATCAGGCTACTTTGAGAGGTCTACTCTGCGGTAGGTCTACTCTGCGGTCCGTGCTTGTGTACATTCTACTCAGCTTATGCAGTGGTTTCATGCCAGGGGACAATCTGCTTAAGTCAGCACGCGCTAATCCGTGCTTGTGTACATTCTACTCAGCAGGTACGACGTTGATCGCTAGGGGACAATCTGCTTAGGTCAGCACGCACTAGGTACGATGTTGATCGCTAGGGGACAATCTGCTTAGGTCAGCACACACTAGGTACGACGTTGGTCGCTAGGGAACAAATAAAATGCTCTCTACACTCACCGCTAGGTGGCAGCTCTAGTGTACTTAGGGGTAATCAATCATCCAATTAGTATCACATTACAAGGGTCATCAATCACGTTTTTTATAAGTAGGTTCCCGAAACTAATTAGTGTCAAAAAAAGCCTTTGACCTTTTTTTATAAGTAGGTTGCCGAAAACGTTTAGTGGTCATTAAATTCTTTTTTATAAGTAGGATTTTGATACCGTACGCCTCCTCTATACTACTCACGTAGCCCGTTATATAACGCTGCACTCGCTTGCAATACAACATTGCTACAAATAAAGTATATCATAATATTTAATCAGCCAAGTAGTATAAAATTAAATTATTCAGAAATAAAACCATTGTCACAAGTAATCATTAATTCATATATAGCATGACTGCATGACTGTAATAATAATAAAGTAAGATATTTATATAATGCCATAAACATACAGTGCTCTATGGTGCTTTACAATACAATCATAATACCAAACCTGTATAGTTAGATCATTAAAATATTACGTTAAATATCATAAAAACAATACAACTAAGAATCGTACATTGAATTAAAAAACAATTTAAATATAAGGGCATTATACCTAAAACATAGATAATGAATAAACTCATCTAAATAATAAATTACACTAAGAGCCATCAAATAATAGGATGAGGTGAGATTAAAATAGTAAGATGACAAACTAAAGTATATATTCAGTGCTGCATGCGCCATTACTGTTTCTTGTATTGCAGGAACTCTGCTAATACTGCCTTTCTGAAATCATCGACATGGCACTGGCGTATCTTGTAAGGTGGTACTCCAATGATGATGGCCTTTGCATACTGGAATACAGATACACATTAATGTTAACATTTCCTTACATAAATAATACACTCATCTGAAAACATATTATCCCTTAATAACATATATAGATACAGGTCACAATTTTCCTTTGCTATTTCTGTGAAGTATACTACTTTACACAAACCTACTTGGTAGTGTGATAACATGCTCAATGTTACTGTAATCGAGCTGGCAGTTAGTGTGTATCATGTGAAGTTTTCATTCCTACATCAGTGAGGGACGTTTTATGTAACCAGCATTGCAAAAAACTGTTCAAATAAATAACATAGCAAATGTCATGTAGGAATATGCCAGGAAACAGACTATTGTGTCTTTGTGTATATAGCACCATGTGGAGGATTGGCACATTTGCTGTTTTTTTTCTTCAAATTGGCACGAATTTATTGTCTTAATATATCCTAAATTACAATTAATGGTAAGACCTAATTGTTTCTCAAATGATGCTCACCATCATTGTGAACACACCACAACTGTGGCTGTCTTCTTGCTGGCCACACCTTACGTTTACGGCTGTCCATGTCTCCAATGGCAAGCCCAGCTTTGCATTTCTCGCTTGCGTGTACTTCCTGGAAGAAGGACAGAAATCCGTTCACATTTATCAGTCATCTTGCATCTTCATTCAGGCATCTCTTAAAAATAACGGACTTACGAATGCAGAAACAATATCCATACTATCCAGATATCACAATTATTTGCAAAGTGTATTGAAACTATAGTCTGACTACAGGGCACATGTTAAAATAATCTACATACTCCTGCATAAAACATATCACTAACCGACAGCAGGCATGACTGAAAGGCTTGTTACCATAAACACTGCAGTAGGCAACAAGCCCTGTCTCCACTGTTTTACTACACCAATGAAAACATGGACATGTGTAAAGACACACATAATCAGTAAGTGGTGTTATAGCAGTTGTTAACCAACATAGGGCTAGAAACCATAAGAAAGTGATTGTAGTGCACACAAGCAGTAGGAATGGTTACACTGGTTCGTTGGAAGGTAACACTTACTGCCATAGGGCGACAAACTTGTTTTGTCTCGTCTCCTGCGGCAGTGAGTCCAGCACTGCGACTGTCTTGTCCTGTGCATTTGCCACCAGCAGGAACCAATGGTTCTGGTGTCAGATGGGCAGCATGATCCAATGGTAATTGGCAAAGCATACCTAGGGAAAAATAAGTAACACATATTACTGCTTGTAAAAAAACAAATAAATGTAAGGGTATCACAGTTTGAACCCATTGTTACTTAAACAAAATCAGACTAACTCACTCAACAATGTACAGGTGGTCGAAACTTAATAATATAATATTAACACATTTATTAGCCTAAGCTACAAATAACATAGTTAAATACTTTACGGATAATCAAATATATTAGTGTTTTTGATTATATTTTAAATAAAATGTGTGTTATTTACAGTTTCTACATGGTGTTCCATTATTTTGACTTCTGGCAGTTTAGTTCAACACCAGTTTACCTTTTTGTTACAGTTCTTTCATCACATTATACTATATCTATACTATTTCTTGTGTGTGAATTGATTGGAAATAATGCTCACGGAAAACCCCCACATGGACATAATTCCCGTCATGGACATAGCATGTCATGGACAAAATCCATAATGGACTTAGCCCCTAACAGTAAGTTATTGTCATATGTTTAGTTTTGTTTTACAATTATTATGTCACACATATTAGCACTTCATATGCATTTGATTGAAGAAATAATAATGACATCAGTAACTTTGTATCATTCTTGGTCATGGGTTTTGTGCATGACAGATTTTACTGTGACAGGTTACGTTCTATTCTCATGAACATCTACTAACCTGGTCAAACAGCCATGTCGTGAACTGACCTTTATCCAGCAATATTGCCAAAAAACAGTGTAGTACATAAACATCACTGTTTTCTGTGGAGAGCTTGCCAAGGTATGCATGTATCACCTGTAACAATCAATTGTCACTTTCAATATATTGAATTACACATTGTAACTTACTTTAGAAATTTAACCACACCCAGTAAGGTAGGTGGACATATCACCATAATGGTGTTTATGAATAATGAAAGAACTTGATGTCATAAAAAAAATATCATGTTTATATTGCCTGTTAATACAGTGTAAATGCACTCAACCTATTCAACCTTTTGAACATATGTGTATATGTGTGTGCGTGTGCGTGTGTGTGTGTGTGTGTGCGTGTGTGTGTGTGTGTATGTGTGTGTATGTGTGTGCGTGCATGCGTGTGTGAGAGATGTATGTATATATATACATGCACGTTTTTGAAGAAAATAACATACTTGGTCATTTAGCCATTCCCCTGGTGAAAGGGTGATCAAGTCTTTTGATGTCATGCTGATGCCACCAACTGTCACCTTAGAAGGAAGACTGTGTGGAGTCTGTGATGCAGGAAGACTGTGTGGAGTCCATGTGGAAAGAAGACTGTGTGGAGTCCGTGATGCAGGAAGACTGTGTGGAGTCTGTGTGGAAAGAAGAGTGTGTGGAGTCTGTGTGGAAAGAAGACTGTGTGGAGTCTGAGTGGAAAGAAGACTGTGTGGAGTCTATGTGGAAAGAAGAGTGTGTGGAGTCTGTGTGGAAAGAAGACTGTGTAGAGTCTGAGTGGAAAGAAGACTGTGTGGAGTCTGTGTGGAAAGAAGAGGGTGTGGAGTCTGTGTGGAAAGAAGACTGTGTGGAGTCTGTGCGGAAAGAAGAGTGTGTGGAGTCTGTGTGGAAAGAAGACTGTGTGGAGTCTGTGTGGAAAGAAGACTGTGTGGAGTCTGTGTGGAAAGAAGAGTGTGTGGAGTCTGTGTGGAAAGAAGACTGTATGGAGTCTGTGTGGAAAGAAGATTGTGTGGAGTCTGTGTAGAAAGAAGAGTGTGTGGAGTTTGTGTGGAAAGAAGAGTGTGTGGAGTCTGTGTGGAAAGAAGACTGTGTGGTGTCTGAGTGGAAAGAAGAGTGTGTGGAGTCTGTGTGGAAAGAAGACTGTGTGGAGTTTGTGTGGAAAGAAGACTGTGTGGAAAGAAGAGTGTGTGGAGTCTGTGATGCAGGAAGGTGAGGTGTGTGGTAGGGTTTCAGCTGGTCATAGGCCACCTTTGTCTTCAAGACCACTCCAGCTTTGTTTGCCAATGTCACCTGATAGTTTGGCCCAATGTTTGTGATCCTGAGGAAAGGGAACATGTATTAGAAATATGTTTATTATCTCGCAGGGATTCTGTCCACGATATCATCCCCATCTTGTGGTGACACAAGTTTTCTCTAGCGACCATGGTGTGTCATAGCATTTATCAGACAAACCCAAGTAAGCTCTCTTGAAGAGATAACATTTTTTTCTCTGAAAAGTGGGTAAGTAATACAACATACAATTAAAAAGTCAAGTATTAACACATCTAACTTAGTATTTTTTTAAAGCGATTATTACATGTGAACCATTTATCCCATTTATTGAGGATAAGTTTTAATTAAGGTAAGTAGTTAATTATGTTACCTGCACGGGCCTATCCATTGGGGTTGTAGTTTGCCACCCTTCCTCCCGACATTCCTCATATGTCTTCTCAGGACCATGTCCCCTATCTTGAAGCAAACGTTTTGACTCCCTTTGTTTGCCGCTCTTGTGCAGTTTTGACATTTGCATGAACCTGGAAAATTCATGGTGCTATATAGGACTTTCTTGGATGGGAGGCTTAAATGTAAAAACTTGCCAGTTAGAAATAACCATCCTATTTATATATATTCCATAAGACAGAAAGAACACAAAATTAAAATAATGCAATATTAGTGGAATACATCAACAAAATATACCAATATTTATGTCTGTAGCCAGGTACTCATTCATACAGCTGAGTGAACTGAAGCACTGTAGAGTAAATAAACTTGCCCAATATTTGACACCGTCGCACAGGATTCGAACCCAAGAGTTAGAAGCTCTTACTGCTGTGCTTCTGTGCTCCATGTGAAAAGTCATAAACAATTGTCTACAAATGAATACTTTTATACACCTGCTCATGAACCCTATCCACCTGTTCCACTACTTCATTTACATATCTGTCCACATCCTCGTCCATGAATGTTGGAATGTCGACATCTTCCTCACGGTCACCATCATCCATCTATATAATAAATCTGATTTGAAAATACTACAGAGATATTACTGTCAAATGCTGAAGATGGCCGGTGTAGAATTTTTTTTTAGTCACATTGTATATTATAAATATGTAAAAAAAATTAATTGCACAAAAATCAATACCACTTCCATGCAATATATGTGTGATATAAATAAATGTAGTTATGTAAATGTATGACAACTAATCAATTGTTATTGCATTACAATCATTACATCAATAAATAATTACATATAAAGGCGTGTATCATTATGGCAATCAGCAATGAATATATGACGTGGGTGACGGTTAAACATCAGGAAAAATTGGGTTAATTTTGTCGATGCCTGTCGTTGCGTGCGCATACAGAAGGCCACCTCTTCCAGATATTCATCCCAGTCATCCTGATGTTCACATGTCAGCTTACTGAATCTAGTCTTGAACGTCTGGTTCGTCCTACAACAAATTTATATGGTCAATGATGTAACGTCTATAAGAATAATGTTCTTTTCCCAATAAAAAAAAATATATATATATTAATAATGTATACTACTACCAGCGATAACAGTAATATAATGCTATTTATAAATACAATATGTAATTCTTTATTTGGGTCAGTCTAGCAAAAATATCAGTTGTTAAATTGTTTTACATGTTTAGAAATTAAAAACATAAGCATATTTGCTAGTCATATTAATACAAGTTTGTTAAGTTACACCAAAAAATAAACAATTTTGAAGAAAAAACATGTTAAAAGAAAGCAATGTTTTTATTTATAATGCAATTCATTTTATATGTATTAAGAAATGCTTGAAATGTTGGCATTTTCAGTTATATCATTATACATATTAAATTAATAAAAAAATTGTGAGAGATACAGTTAATCATATGGATCCAGTATAATTTCAAAAATCTCATACACATGTTAAGACGTGAGTTAGAACAAACCAATCCAATCACTAGGAAATAACTGTAAAAACTATTAACAGAGCATGTAACTTTTAATTTGTGAACTTTCTTCACTATGTAACATTTCATAGTACAATCTTAATTGCTACCTCTAATCAAGTCTGTTAGTTTGTGGATGATATGCAGCCATAACCATTCGGTCAATGTTGAACTTCTTGGCCAAGTCAATGTTGATGTGATTTACAAATTCTCGACCTTGGTCGGACAGTAATTTCTTGGGGGCACCATATCTGTAAAAAGAGTTTGCTTTAAAACGACCTGTCTGTTCCATTACGCAGAATCATCCACTCAAGCCAGGGGTAGTATTAGCAGGAAGACCAATTACTCTTTTGATTGTGTGAACCAAGTGAATGCACTGAACAGCACAGGGCAATTGCTGTTAACTACACTTTTTTCTCATTAATTTTCTTGGATGTACAGGTACAAGTAGTACCAATTATTATGTCATTTATTTATATACTGTTACATGTCTAACTTATTTAAATTACCTATGCATGTTTTCTTATTAACATTGTCTGGCAGTGTGTTAATATTATGTGACAGTTACTGTATATGTTTAATATGTAGGGATGCTTTACAATTTGCTGAATTAAAGTTTAACAATCAAGGAATGACTTGCCTGCAAATGAAGCTTTTCAGGCTTCGTACCACACACTCGCCAGTCTTCCGTCTTAGGGAGTACAACTCCACGTACTTCGTGAAGCAGTCTGTCATGGTCATGACGTATTTATACCCATTCTTGGTCTCAGGTAGTGGGCCTACAAATTGAGCTTAATTCATTTTGGATAATAACATGACATAGATTCCTTTACAAGGGGCTTCAAATTAAAATTACCATTCTGGAGAGGACATTTGTACAAATTCGGTATTACATTCCTTTATTATTCAGTTGAAGTGAAAGCCTATACAAATGGAATGAACATGAAAATGTTTGAATGGCACCATGGAAAGTGTCTAACATTACCCTCTTCAACAGCGAATATCACACAATATCATCTGCCCCTCGACAACAAAAATATATATAATATATAAAAATATCCAACATTACCCTGTTGTTGACACTAACAATTACCCCCAACCCCTTGACACAGAAAATATCCAAAACTACCCTGTTGTTGACAGCAAAAATATCAATACTATCTCCTTTTTACACTGACAATCTTCAACATTACATTAAGTAAGGATAATGTCATTGAATTTCATATGACATGGCCTACCTATGAGGTCCATTCCCACCATATGCATAGGCGCCACAATCTTTATAAGTGTCAGCTTTGGCGCTACTGTTTTAACTTTCTCATATCGTTGACATCCATCACATTTCGAAATCTGCAATATAAGTAAGATAAGAACAAGTAACATAAAGAATGGACGGTTCAATGACGTCATTTACTACACTGGCATGAATTTTAGCACAGCACGTACACATGTTGGTGTATTATTGTTGTATTATACAATTATTTAAAACAACATTGGGCATTGTATATAAATATATATGTATTTATATGAAGTCATTGTAGGTTACTGTTTCATAAACTTTTGGCACTATTATATTGTACAGCCATTCCCGCAAAAAGTGTACTATTCACACTCAAAAATGAAAAGTTAGACACACAAAAATTCCTGTACAGAAACATATTTACATAATACTGACATTTGTAATAACAGACAATATCCAGCAAATATATATATATATATATATATAATATATTATGTTATATATATATATATTTATTATATATATATATATATATACATATTATATGTTAATCACTTACGTAAGCTTTTACATCACCCTTCAGCCCTCTCCAATATTGATGCCACTGTGGCCAGCATGGGGCGCAGAGTGGCTCTGCCACAAGATCTTCTCCTTCTCTTTTTCGTCAGTGACGATCTTTTGGCGGATGTGCGTGTTTGATGGAATGTACACTAGTGCTCCAGTTTCTGCAATTATTTAATATAATCATAAATAAAAAAGATGACACAAATATATTATATAAAATATTTGCAAAAAAAATTCATAATTGTAAAAAAGTACGGTAAAAATATGGAAAATGTACATTATGTAGAGTGGGCAATTGAAACTTTTACCACTACATAATACATATTGCTATACAGTGTCCAAATGTTAACACTGCCTCACAATTCCTATTATATCATACATATTAACTATTTTTTGACTTATTTCCAATAATAAAAAATCACATTCCAAAGGTTTACAACCCATGAACTAATGAAACCATTTAAACAACACTTGGTGGAACTGTTCTCTGCAGTGTAGATCCACAGTTGCAATTGAAACATGCATGCTGATTATGGTGAATGTATCATAAGATGATAAAATCACAATTTAGTAAAATAGTCACAAGATGGTAACCATGCATCAGTTTTGTGCAAAATATACATATACAAATGTAAATTACATTTATTCTAGCTATGCTATTCATTGTTCATAAAAAATAATAATATAACGTATGTGCAGCGCAGTAGCACAACAGTAAGAGCTCCGGACTCTCGACTGAGAGGAAGCAGGTTCGAATCCTATGCGGCGGTGTTAAATTTTGGGAAAGTTAATTTACTCTGCATTCTTTCAGTTCACTCAGCTGTATGACTGAGTACCTGGCTTTAGACAGTGGTGGATATTTGTGTACGAATAGTCTTCACGCATTAATCACAGCATGGCTGAATACTTCCAAGAGAAGTTGAGATGGTGTTCAATTGAACAGGTCTGCCAGGGAGTAAAGTGTAAAATGCATCGAGCAGTCCTAAGGACTGGATACTGCGCTATATAAGAATTTAATTTTTTTAACGTATAATTATCTTATTTGTTAAACAATATGGATGCCAAGACGTCACATTATGGTATTTATAAAATATAACACAACACAATAGTTAAATACCGAGTATAAAATATTGTTCTATGATCAATCACTTTTATTACAACAAAGTAACACAATATACTATGAAGATTCCTTCACATAAAATAATTTGGCATGCTTGCATACCTAAACTTATTTAGTGTAGGAAACATCAAAGAATAATGAGAGCAGGCATGGGAAAACAACTTTGAAAATTATTTAAAATACATTAACTCAGATATTTTCCAGTTAAATTAATTAATATCATGCATTTATCAGGTCAATTAAATTAAATTAACCTCCCATTTTTTTTCAATAAAATAAAATTAACAAATAACTTTCATTTAATTAACATTCAATTTAAACTAACTTCAGTTAAATTAGAAATCAACTTTAACTCACCTGATGATTAATTTTAATACAAGACAAAAAGAACACATTATCCACTAAAGAGGCTAACTGGTAACTGTCTGCAACAGGCCAAGCAAGCTAATAAAGCACAATGACATTGTACAAACTTATATAAAACTTGAAAGTACAATATGAGAATTTAAGTTAAATACTGTATAGCTGGATTGTGTTCACTTTCACATTTCTAACCCAGCCCTGAAGTGCCTTATCACCCACTGGACATTCACAGTTCACCCAGCTCAGTCACTGACTGTCCCTGGCTGGAGATTTCAGATTGTGCAAACAATTGCCTGAACCTAACTAATTGCTTTCATGTCAGTTGGGTCACTGGCTGCTACTAGTGTGCACTTAGAATTTACATCTAATGACAACAGGCCTGTGAAAACCACCTGAGGCATAACATTGACTTAGAATCAAGCTTGCATATTATGCATGTGGGTAGTTTTCATCTTACAACTTGAACCTGGAGCACCAAACTTTTAGGAATTAATATATGACCCCCACAATAGGGTCGTTTCAAGATACTCCATATATTTGTATATGGGAGACATCACCAGTACATATCATGTATTTAGATTTTCAGAAAGCTTTTGACAAAGTGCCACATCAAAGTTTACTACTTAAACTATAGGTCCATGGCATAGGAAATGGTATAATTAACTGGATAAAAAATGGCTGATTGACAGAAGACAACGGATAGTAGTTGATGGGGAGGATTCAAACTGGAAATCAGTTTTGAGTGGGGTACCACAGGAATCAGCACTGGGACCTATATTATTCTTAATATATATCAACGATTTGGACGATGATATAACAAGAAAGGTGTTGACATTTTCGGATGATACAAAAGTGTTCAGAAGGATTAAACGTTATGTAGATAGACAGCATTTACAAGATGATCTTGACAGGTTGATCAAATGGTCTGAAAAGGGGCAAATGTGGTTCAATTTTTTGAAATGTATATGCCTCCACACAGGACATGGGAACGAAGATGTACAATATACAATGGGGAGTATTGTATTAAGTACAACTGTAAAAGAAAAGGACTTTGGGTTAACCACTAGTGCTGAGATGAAGGTTTCTAAGTAGTGCGGAATTGCAGCTACAACATAAAATAAAATCCTTGGAT
This sequence comes from Paraescarpia echinospica, assembly GCA_020002185.1. Taxonomy (NCBI): domain Eukaryota; kingdom Metazoa; phylum Annelida; class Polychaeta; order Sabellida; family Siboglinidae; genus Paraescarpia; species Paraescarpia echinospica. The sequence continues at coordinate 61,488,506 of CM034540.1, read as the reverse complement.
TAATTAGGTGAAATATAGTGTATAAGGAAAAAAAAGATAAATTGTACAAAACAGTAGTTAGGCCTCAATTAGAATATTGTATACAAGCATGGAGGCCATATCGCAAGAAGGACATAGATATGCTACAAAGAGTACATAGGATAGCGTCTAAAATGATACCAAAACTGAGGGATCTTAGTTATGAAATACACCTAAAAGAAGATGGTTTAATAACACTAGAGTCCAGGAGGTTGAGAGGAGATGAGATAGAAGTGTTTAAAATATTGAATGGTTATGAAAATATTGATAGAAATACTTTTTTCTCAGTTAGGAAGGATAGAAGTACTAGAGGACATGAAGTTATATTAGTAAAGGAGGAGTGTAGATTAGGTATAAGAAAGTTATAATTTTCACAAAGGACTGTAAATGAATAGAACAGATTGTCTGCTGATTGTGTGGGTGTTTGTTGCGTTAATATGTGTAAACATACAATCGACACAACTCAGAAGGGCAGGATGCAGAAAGGTTGGATAAAAAGGGTTGGGCTCTCAATAAGCCAAAAGGCTTCCTTGTCCACCTGCCATCTAGAGTTAATTCTCTGTGTGGCAATCTTGTTAGGTGGACAATGAAGGTATTGGGTAAATCAGTTGTTTGGATCTTTTTTCAATGGACTATATCTGATGCTTCAACTGTTGCATCATTGAAAATCATTTTAATTAACCATCAACATAATCATACTCGCAAATGCAATGTATCGGTCAATAAGCCCATGCCAGAGGTAATTGTGCACAAAGGTTTGTGCATTTACCTGGCGGATTTGAACCACCAACAGATACCGAGACATTAGCATCTACAGGTGTACTCTTAATTTAAAATAAACAATGTTAAAAAGGAAACCACTGTTTCAAGTTTCAATTAAAAACAGACAACTTAATAAAGGCCATTTACAAAATGTGCAGATGCTGCAAAATAGTATTGTTCACTTGTTACAATTTATCAGTAAAGCTTACTACATAAATGATGGATGAAATTACCAACACAAGTTACCTATGCTGCACTGCCATAGCCTAGGGCAGTAGGGGTCTAAATTCTAGTGATAAGGGCCTGAGCAAACTATGCAGAGAATGTCATAATTCACTTGAAACAATTTAACACTACAAAGTCTACCAAGTCAGTATGATACAATTAATTAGTAAATTCCTTACTATCATGTAACAGTATTCCCACACACTGTCAATAAGCTTATGTGTCACTGTGTCTATTTCTGAGAAAGGAAATATCACTTTATTCATACACAAATACAGTGCAGTACAGTGTGACAATAACAATGTAAGTACATGTGCTTAATGCAATATTGATAGCGAGTGATTGTCCATGATTTATTAATCTATTTCATTCATTAATTGCACTATATATGGTCAAATACATTGGTATTTAGGTTGGTGTACATTTTAGTTGTAGGCCCCTAGGCTAGGCCTATACATTTTAGGTAAAACGGTTGTTTAATAGTGTTAATAATTTCAGCTGAAAGAATATTCACAAAATAGAATTCACAATTAACTAATTTCAAGTAGCACTTATCGTGGGGGCCAGTGTATTAAGGTTTGGCTCCCATGGGCATGGAACGTAAATTTTATGTGACACAAAGTAGTAACATATTAGCAGTACATTTGGTCATATAAGACTGAAGCCATTTGACATCTTAGGTTGAGTGCAATTTTTATTAATATTTGCCAAAAAATAACCACCAACCTGTAATGACGGCCATGGGTGTCTATTTTGTCAAAGGAATATTTATTTATGCTTCAGGAAATCAAGAGGTACAACCCACAGAAAGATAAGAATAATAACCATTCTAGGTAATAAACAGTGGGCCTGCAGAGCAGCTGTATTAATAACCACGTCATTGGCATTGCGTCCAGCCATCGTTTCATAATTATACTTTTGTCAAAATCATAGGCCCCTATTCTGACACCTATATCATTTAAGAGACCCATATTAATAGACTGGGTTATGGGTTATGGCATAGTATACTATACGCTAGGCTACATACTATTAGCCTGACCCTGGGGCTGGACTGTCTACTCACCGTCTACTTGATATTTGCCATGCTGCGTAGCTTTCAAAACAGCACTGCGCATTCGCTTTTCACTCACCAAGTGCTTTTTTGTGACTAGGTAATGCCTTATACAAGTCATGTACCGTCGGTACTCATCTCCTATTTTCTCCCGCTGCATCACAGGTATTTTCTCAACAAAAGATATATGAACTAGCTGATACTAACTAATGTGCCTGTAGACGATGGTCACACACAGATGTACGATCCTGTTCAGCAACGTAGGGGGCAAATAGTAACGGTCGCTACAGCAAACGAAAAATGATTAATTGTATATCTCAGTCACCGAGTGCATCAAGTAAGGGTCAAAGTTGATCGGTCACCTGAGGTCATGTTGCTCACAGCGATGTAACTCAGTCACCGCTTACTTCTGGCACGGGGTCAAAGTTGATCGGACACCTGAGGTCACGTTGCTCACAGTCGGAACCGGAACTTACTCTCAGACCGGAACCTACATCCAGACCAATACACCGTCCCACGAAGCTCAAATACGCTGAGTCGGTGTTCATCGCGCAGTACTGGAACAGGGGGCGCGGTACGTAGGTAGCGATAAAGTCGTAGTAAAACTCCAGCATACGTAGTTTCCCGTATTGGTATACGAAATAGCCGATTTGGATGGGCAGCGCGTACCGGTCTGTTCGCTTGTTCATCGCCACCTCGTAGAGACCGTCGGGAACGACGACGTCGAGCTGCCGGAAGCGTCGATCGTTGATCAGCGTCGCGGCGCCGGTAGACGTGTAGTACTTGATGTCCCGGTGCCGGTCGACCCGCGTGGTAGTTTTCCCATAGAAACTGTTCCCGAGAAGCTTAAACGTATCGGCGAGGATGGTTTTGTCGGGGTCGGCGTCGCCCTCGCGTCGCGCGGCGGAGACCGTGTCGCCGAAGCGACGAAAGCACGCGATCGGCTCGTACTCGACGATCTGGTACACGCGGTCGACGACGAGTCCGTGCTCCAGATACCACCGTAGCAGGGGCGTCGCGAGTAGAATCTTGGTGCCGAAAAAGCTCCCCAAGAGCGTCCGCTGAGGTCGGGCCAGGAGCCCGTGCGTTTCGGCGTAGCTACGCATGAACGGGCTGAGATCGTCGCACGCGATGTAGGCGTTCTTGAAGATCGGCTGCATCTCGGCGAAGGCGTCCGGGACGGCGATTTCGCACTCTATCAGACCGAAGAGAGTGCCGTCGAGTACGGCCTTCAAGATCGTCGACCGCGTAACGTCGCTGCCGCCGCCGGTCCAGCGACGGGTCTCCGGTGACGGCGGCGGCGGTCTCACCTTGCGCCACTGGCACTCCCACATCTCGACGACGGTGACGAAGCGGCGAAGGTAGGTCGTGGTGGCGGCCGTCTCGGCGTACAGTTGACTCATCGGCTTTCCGTTAACGCCGTTCGTTTCCTTCCCCGTACACGGGCAGCCGTGGAAGAAGCACCCTTGGAATTGGTACGCCGTCCGCGTATATCGACACCAGCCGTCGACCTGGTACTTGCCGACGCGCTTCTCGCGCCCGTTGAGCTGGTGTCGTATGCGCACCCCCGTCCGTTCGGCCTCCCACGTCAGCCACTGCACGGCCATGCGACCGTAGCGGTGCACGCGTTCCGGCCGAAAGGCGTTCTCCGCGCGGCGGCGCGTGTACCACCCCGTCGTCATGTATTGCGTGATGGCCCGTAGGTAGAGGCCGTTCGCGTCGAAGCCCACGATCGAGCGGCAATTCCGCGCCAACTCGCCGTACTCGGCTCGGCGAAGAACGGTTACGTCGACCACGTGATGACGCACGACAATGATCGAGGGACCGCCAACGATCTGCGATTGCAGGAGCCGGTGCAGGTCCTTGTTCGGCTCGTTGAAGAGAGCGAATTGAAGCGTCGACGGCAGATCGTTGAACAGGTAGACTAGCGTTAGACCCGGTACGCTGATGGCGACCTTGAACATATCGATGCGGCGCTCCCGGTAGAAGGCGAACTGTTTGTTAACGGCCTCCAAGAACGGCACCACGTCCTTGTTGTTGTACCAGACGAGGAAGTCCCGCAGCGTCGTCATCCCTTCGTCGCGTCATACCTTCACGCAGCCCTCGTACGCCGCGGCGGAGATCCCTTCGCGTTTTAGGTAGCTGTAGAAGGCCTCCCGTGGCGGCAGTTCGGTGTCGTTCAGTTTCCGCAGCTCGTCGTGGTACTCGTAGGGAAAGTGTCCCTTCATCACCTCGCAGCCGTAGGCCTTCAGAAACTTATCGTAGCTGAAACCGGGGGCCAGGTAGTTAGTGATATCCAGGAACTTGAGCGTCGCCGTCGATAGACACATGAAGTTGTTCTGACGCTTGATCGTAAAGGCCGACGATATGCTCTGGCCTTCGGCGGTCATGAACAGGGGAGTGAGATACTTCTTGACGACGTTCAAGTCGTAACTACAAGAATTGAAGCCGATGATGGGGAGTCGGCGGAGATGCGGCCACAGGTGGTCGGCGAGTACGGTGTACGGGCTCTTATCCGACTCCGTCTCTCGACACCGGGCTCGCCATTCGTCGTCGAGCGCGGCGATCGCTTCGAAGGTCGGGTCGTACGACGGTCGCAGAGCCGCGTACGCCGCTTTCCTCACAGCCTCCAGGGCGACGATCAGGCGCTTCGCGAGCTCGTTCGAATCGCCGGTCGTGACGAAGCAGCGCGCCATCTCGTGGCCGGGGACGTTCGTGGCGATGCTCACGCAGAGTAGCTCGTGTCGGGCTATCCACCGGCATTTGGCGCTGTCCGCCGGCAAGTCACGATTGTCGAAGTAACACTCGAAGTCGAACGTCGCCCTGTACGGGTAGTAGCGCAGGGGTTCGTCCACGTAGATGCCCTTATCCTCCAACCGTTGAATCACGGACGGCGTCGGATGGTAGACGCCGCCGGGGAAGACGTGGCGAATGCCGCCCTCGCACGTCGCTTCGTGACGCCGTAATTGATGGGCGCTTCGCCACAGCGAATCGCCGCACTTACCGCATAGGTACGTGTGACAGAACATCGAGACGTCGCGTATATTCGAATAGTGCATGTCGAACAGATTTACGTTCATGGTAGTGGGGTACCGCGGAACAATTCGGCGGACGTTTTCCCGGGCCCCTCCTCCTCCGTCAGTCGATACACGACCACGTTGGTTTTAAAGACCGTCTCCGCCCGGTCGAGAACGTTCAGAGGAACGCCGGCGAACGCGTAGGGACTCACCCCGGCGCTGTAGTCGGCGTAGAGTTTTAAGGCCGGGACCGACAAATCGTTTACGAGGTTCCTAGCGCCTCGATGAAGTGCCAGACAGCGGAAGAGGCACAGGTTATCGGTGTAGGGTCTATTGTGTCGATCTTTCGCTAGACCGATGAGCGCCTTGTTGGCGCACAGGTAGTCGGGGAGTCGCGCGTCGAGACAGCCGATAGAATGGTTGATGATGGCGTTGAGAAAGTAGGTAACGTTCGTCACCAATTCGGCGGTCCACCCCGAGTCGGGTCTCTGCGCTATAACGTACTGAAGAACGTCAGGCTGTCAGACGGCCTCGAGGAAGCGTTCGAACGACGAGGCGTCGTTGACGAGGGCGGGCGACTCGAGGTAGCGACCGCAGCAGATACACGACGAATGAAAGTATCTGGGCGACTGGGCGGGACCGCGCGCTATAGACGTGCGGATGCTAGACCGTCCGACACGGTGTCGTTGTCGGCGGCGGCTTCTAACGAAGCGTCGTCGTCATCGGGGGGAGGAGGGGTGGGGTGGTGGTTTACCGCAGGTCTTCAGAAGTTTCAACATATTATAACGACGGGGGAACGATCGACCACATTTCGGGCATTTGCGGTCATCGTCCACGGTAGCGCCGGGTGGGGGTGGTTTACCGCAGGTCTTCGAACCTCTTAGATGCTTCAATATATTATAACGATAGGCGAACGATCGACCGCATTTCGGGCATTTGCAATCATCCCCGGTAGTCCGCTACCGCATTTCTTTAAATGTTTCGTTACGCCGCTACGATAGGCGAACGATCGATCGCAATTCGGGCGTCTGTACCGCGGCGGACTACACGAGTGCCCCTCCAGACGATCGACGGCGCGACCGCATACGGGACAAACAGGCATCGTTCGTAGGTGGTAGCACCCGCACTCCGTGGCCCGCGGCTTTAGTGGTTCATGTAAGTGCAGTAGTTTGCAGCACTGCGGAGTTTAGGCGCCCGCGCGTCCGTCCTAGTCGAAGCCGAAACGATATTAACTACGACGAAGCCCCGACACCGACTATAAACGGAATCGCAACCGTTAGGTGGCTACGACGAACGATTTTCGAACTTATTAAACAATGCCGCTAGGAGTGTAGGTCCGTCCTAGTCAAAACCGAAACGGTATTAACTACGACGAAGCCCCGACCCCGACTATAAACGGAATCGCGACCGTTAGGTGGCTACGGCGACGATGATTTGTAACCATCGATTTTCGAAATTATTAAACAACGTAGAGGCTTTGTTTCCGCTAAGAGACAGGCTGTAACCCGCGGCTCGCCGTAGTACGTTGGACGTGCTAGGCCGAGCGCTAGACTAGGATTGCGTGTTTGTTTCTCACTGGGATATGGGAAAAGATGTTCGTTTCACAGACAAGTTTATTCGTACGTTTTCAACATTTTATTAAGCATAGTAGAAACCGTGATACATATAAGGCTTTATGCCACAATTACGGCGTGTTGTCCGCTACTAATGTTCGTAAACAAGGCTTTATGCCACCTACAATTACGGCGTATTGACCGCTACTAATGTTCGTAAACAAGGCTTTATGCCGCCTACAATTACGGCGTGTTGACCGCTACTAATGTTTGTAAACAAGGCAGATGCGACTATTGTGATTCGTAAGGCTTGATGCCACCTACATACACTAAATTAAAGTTCGCAAACACGCGACTAATGTTCGGGCCCCAAGAGAGAGAACTAATGTCAATCACCGAGGCAAGCTATTTTCAGCAGGTAGCCCTTCACCGCGGACTCCAGGAGCGCATTATCGAAACAGGAAGTCCAGTCGGTACCCATCAGCTAGTCAGCCACCTGGTGCACGAGGGCCCTTTCTGAGTGTCGATCCGGACAGGGCACGCATTGATCTTCTAGCACGTATATCAATCTCGAGGTGCACGGCAAGAGTGATCGAAGCAGATACGAGTCGAGCACAGACTGAAAAAACCGGCTGGGCTTTCTGCCTCGATACCCGTACATATGTACGAACGGGCATCTTTCTTCAGGTGAACACTCAACGCAGAAGTCGCGTGCGCGCTCCATTATCGTCTCCACTATCAATTCGGCGAAGGTGCTCATCATGCACCTTTAGATGGGGGGGGTCACACTGCTGTGATTGGGCGCCCTCGATCAGTGACGGCGCAGCGGTGCTCTCGTTCAGCGACGGCGCCATGCCTCGTTGGGGGTCCTTGATCAGCGACGGAAGTTCGTCCGACGAGACGGACACGACCTCCAGCGGCGTCGGCACCGGATACAGGGTCGCATACGTGGGCGGCGGCGGCTGCGGCGATACCGACGCCTCGTCATTGTACGAAGGCAGGCGAACGGAGGTCGGCGGTTTATATTCGACCTCCTTCAATAGCGGCCATGGAACGTCATATTTCACGCACTTCTCGGCCGGGGCCGCGTCATCCGCTATGCTCAAAGCGTCGGCGATAGCAGTAGCGGCGGCATTCTCGACAGCCTGTCTCTCCTCGTGCGCCGCCTTCAAAGCGTCTGCGATTATGCCGTCTAGTACTCGATCCCGGCGGTCCCACAGCACATAACAAACGAAGCGTTAGTCATTCAAGGGTGAGCGCATCACTCCTGCTTCGGAATAGTACTCAGACTCCGGACGGAATACGTCACCATTTCACCCCATACGGTCTTTCGCAGGGATACTTCCAGGACCGTAGCGACGAGGGTCGTTATAGTGTCGCGCAGTTTTTCCGGCGTCATAGTGGCCAGGTAGTCGGCGTCGTAGGAGACAAGTTCCGACATGACGTTCTCGAATAGAGTAAGCCAAATCTCGTCATCGGTCTTCGAGCCAACTTCCTTTACCATCGCACGAACCGAAAAATAGTTTTTCGGTTTAACTTGTACGCTATGAGATAAGCACATCATAGCGCCGCCCCTGGATCGCTGTACTTTACGCTTACATTGAGAACAGCCAGCGTACGCAAATTTTGTCCTCCACGCAGTTGTTTCAATCATCACAGGTGTAGATGTCTTATACAGCCCGTCTTCCGCCTCTATGAGTTCTTTCAATCTCACCAAGGATGGGTCGAAGAGACTCACCAAGGATAAATCGAGGAGCGCCGACGACGACGACGCGGCGGCATCGGCAGGCACCCCCTGTTCGGCCGGCTCGACAGCGGTCGCCAGCGACGCCAAAGTAGCAGTAGCAGCGGGCGGCTTCGGTTCTCTAGCCGTAGTAGCAGAGAGGACGCCTGAGACGGAGGGTTTTGGTTCTCTAGCCGTCGTTTTTTTTTTCTTCAGCGTAGGAGTGAGGACCCCTTGTTCGCCTTGAACCGGTATGATGACAGCGATGGTCTGCGAAGGCAAATAACACAACGTTACCACACCGACAATAAATGAATACAGAGGCATTCTTGGCCGCCCTATTTATACTAACGTATTGAATAGACTCCCTGTGTTCGACCACGTACACCACAAAACAGCCGAGTCTGGCAAGGTAATTGAAAATACAAAAAAGCACTCGGTCATGTCAGTGCACAAACTGAACGTCGCTTTTATAGAGCGTTATTTTCGAATATAAGTTTACCATAAGATTCTCTAGTCCTTACTTCGTATTATAGACCGTTTATTTTACGCGTTTACGATTTGATTAAGGATTTAGAAACTTATGTAACCTGTTGGTAGAGTTGCTTATGTAACGGTGGTCTACGAGCTAAACGGCAGGCGTCCATAAGCCCAACTAGCGTCGCGTAAACAATCGCGCGTCTTTCCCTTAAACGGCTACAATGGACGAGCACGCTTACGAAGAGCCGAGTACAGAGAGAGCGCGTCACGAGCACGATAGGTACGTTATGTCACAATAACTTTCCTTTTAACTCGACACTACCTAGGATGTTTACAGATTTTTCCCTTCTGTATATTACTATAACTAAAATTGTATCTATATATTTACTTTCCTTTTAACTGGGATGTTTACAGATTTTTCCTTCAATACTAAATAAAATTTTATTGATATATTTACAGAGTGAGGCCCACGGGCTTCGTTGGCCGCGGCGCCGTATATATTGGTCGCGGCGTTAGCGTCACGGTGGCACCACGAAACGATCTGGCCCACGGCATCACCACCCGGCGTTGGCCGCGGCATCGTTAGCGCGGACACGGTGACTATAGCGCGCGCCGCTCACCCAGCCGGCTCGCCTCCGTCAACACTCGCCGTTCAACCAGCTAGCTCGCCTCCGTCAACGCGCGCTGCTCACCCAGCCGGCTCGCCTCCATCAACGCGTTCCGTTAAACGCCCCGTCAGCCTGCCAACGAGCCTAGACACGCGTTCTGTTACACACCCCGTCAGCCTGCCAACGGACCTAGACCGAACAACTACTCGCCCAACTGCCACAGTAACGGGAACTGTGCGCGCGCCACCTCGTGCCCGGCTGGGAGATGGCTTTGGAATTTTCAGTTATAGCGGACCCCCTCGCGTCATTCGAGATGGACCCCCTGGGCATAACTACAGTTGGAATTAAACTTTTAGTGTAGTAGTAAGTAACAACCATATACTAATTATATAACTTACCGTCTCCTTTCATATGTTCATAATACAGGCCTCGTCTTTATAATCCAACTATTCGTACACGACCGACAAAACCACCTTCAGCTTAATAATACAGCACCCTTATTTGTCTAGCTAGGTTTCAGTATGAATAATACAGTAGCGTTCTCCGGCTAGCGTTGATATTTTTAGCTGTTATGCATTCTCCGGCTAGCATCGGCTCTTATCGTTACGCCTCACGGCAAAAGTCCACCGACCCAGCAGGCGCAGCCGCGAGTACGCCCTGCTACAGCCTGCGCTAAGCTTAACTAGGGTTAGGGTTAGGGTTAGGGTCACTAGAGGTCAGCACATACGAACTGCACTTACATGAACCCGCGGTGATAATAAAAAAGGGTTCAAAAAAGCTATTAATCAAACCTTTTTAAACTTTTTTTATAAGTAAGATGTCATTAAGCAATTAAGATAAGAGAGTTTTTATAAGTAGATTTTTATGACAGGTCATCCATCATTTCTTTTTTATAAGTAGAAATCCATAGTATTCCATTTGGAGTGACTGATCCAAAAATCCTTTGATGTTCTTTGATCTTTATTCCATGGACGGTAGTCTGAGCAACCTACCTACTACTCTCGTATTTTCTCTTAGTTTGATTTCAAATTGGTAAACAGCTAAACAACAAACGATCGCGATTTCCTTTTTTAATCATTCAAATTGGGAACCAAAACACACAGCAAGTACACCGCGTTCCATTTACTTATTACATAATGTCATGCAGGCTATCCAGACCTGCCCTCCTCATCACTTCTTCATTGGTGATGTGCTCTCTCCACATCGCCGGTGGAATATGTCTAGTTTTTTTGGATATCCTCGCCGTATTCTTGCACGTTTCATAGACATATATCGCTGTTGGTATTATGATTAACATGTCCTTTCTGATGGTAGTACTGGACCATATTGGACGTAGTCTTTGGAACACTGCCGATGCCTTGCCTATCCTCGCTCGCACGTCTACTTCCGCGTCGCCTTCCCTTAAAGCCTTAAGAACATTATATTAATTAATAAAAGAAAAACTAGGAACATACTACATCCTTTTAATATAAATATTTACATGACTAAAATGGCAAACACGACATGTCGTAGTCATATTTTCCTTGCACCAATTGCCCAAGAAAATATACGGCAGATAATACAGTAATGGCAGGGCTACATTACTGCTGCTGACATCTCATAAATAAAACATTCCCGCACACAGTCGTCACTTTTGAAACTTTGCCTTATGTTGTTGCCATAAAGAAATACTATTGAAGAAAAATTATTGTAAATAACCGGAACGTTTAATAATGATTGTACAACGAGAATATCAAACACGACACCCCGCTGCGCAACGACGTGTAGTCGAGTGTCTGCATTCTCAGTGTGTGTTGTTCAGAATATGTCGTGCCCAGTTCGTGTTAAGATACATTAATTAAAAACATAATTAATTAATAACATAATTGAGGGCTGTACTGTCTAATTGCGCCTATAATATATATATATATATATATATATTATCACCATGGTCCAAGACAACACCTCCGAATGCCCTAAAATATAGCAAATGCACATAGTTTTTGGTTAGTGAATTTTCCATGGAAAGCTTCATTTGGCCAGGCTGAAATTGGCAGCTAAAATAACCAACTAGCAGCATTACTACAGCATACTGCATTTATTTTGACAACTGCTTGCAATTCTTGAGCTGAGAAGATGTAATCTACCTCATTTTGATTTCACGGAAGTAAAAAAATTAGTATTTTGTTTTATTTCCAGGGAATTGTGTAGTTTAGACAAAATTCTTTATGTTTATAAATCTCCCAGTACTAAACTAACTAGGGCTGGCCTAATGTATAATGTAAGTGCTTTAATGTAGTTAGGAAATCTACCTCAAGGTCAGTCACGGAAGTCACAATGATTTGTCACGGAAGTCACGCCACACAAGTGTTTTGTTTTTATTTCCTAGGAAATACATAATGTAGAAATGTTTGATATTTGATATGAATCTCCTACAATTAGAGTCACTGAGGCATGCCTAATGTATAATTAAGTGTATTATTGTAGTGAATAAATGCACATCAAAATATGTTTCAGAAGTGATGCTGATTTGCCATGGAAGTCACACTATATAAGCAACACATAAACTTGGTTAAGTATGTATGAACATACAAATGATGGACTTTCTGCTTTTAAAACAACATAATGTTATGTTATTACAGTTATATTATATTCCTTAAGTTGAGCCAGGTTGCCACTCACTAGTGGGGTATCTCCCGAATACGAAGTAGCAGCAAGAGATGGACAAAATAATTAAAGATTTTAACAAGATTTAACAAGATTGCCACCCAGAGAATTAACTCTAGGTGGCAGGTGGACAAGGAAGCCCTTTGGCGTATCGACAGTCCGACCCTTTTATCTATGTGTATCCCGCCCGTCTGAGGTATGTGTCGATTTTATTTTTAAACATATTCACGCTACTAGAACCCACACAATCAGCAGATAATCTGTTCCATTCATTTACGGTCCTTTGTGAAAATGAAAACTTACTTATATCTAATCTACTCTGCTCCTTTGCTAATGTAAATTCATGTCCTCTAGTCCTTCTATCTTTCTTAACTGAAAAAAATATTTCTATCAATATTTTAATAACCATTCAATATTTTAAGCACTTCTATCTGATCTCCTCTCAATCTCCTGGTCTCTAGTGTTGTTAATCCGCATTTTTTTAGGCGTATTTCGTAACTAAGATCCCTCAGTTTTGGTATCATTTTAGTTGCTCTCCTCTGCACTCTTTCTAGCATATCTATGTCTTTCCTGCGATATGGCCTCCACGCTTGAATACAATATTCTAAATGAGGCCTAACTATTGTTTTGTACAGCGGTATTATTAGCTCTTTTTCCTTATACATTATGTTTCGCCTAATTAATCCAAGGATTTGATTTCCTTTTGAAGCTGCAATTCAGCACTGCTCTGAAACCTTCATATCAGCACTAATGGTTAACCCTAAGTCCTTTTCTTTTACAGTAGTACTTAGTACAGTACCCCCCATAGTATATTCTACCTCTTCGTTCCCATGTCGTGTGTGAAGGCATTTACATTTCCCAAAATTGAACAGCATTTGCCACTTTTCAGACCATTTGATCTACCTGTCAAGATCATCTTTAAATGCTGTCTATCTCTATCACTTTTAATCCTTCTAAACACTTTTGTATCATCCGCAAATTTCAACACCTTGCTTGTTATTTCATCATCCAAATCGTTGATATATATTAAGAATAATATAGGTCCTAATACTGATCCCTGTGGTACCCCACTCAATACCGATTTCCAGTTTGAAGCCTCCCCATCAACTACTACACGTTGTCTTCTGTCAATCAGCCATTGTTCTATCCAGTTTTTTATACCATTTCCTATGCCATGGGCCTTTAGTTTCAGAAAGCAAATATGCGAATGTTTTAAAGGAAAAAAGAAGAATAACCAGAACTTGTATAGAAGAAGGAAGCAGATCAATTAAACAGTGAAAATGTAGGAACAGAAAACTTCTCAAACCTTAAATGATGTAATACAAGATAATTTTACATTTCTTGGTCAGCCGGAAGGAATTCAAAAATAAACATAACAAGTAAAGGTGATAATTGCTGCACTTGGTTTGGTGCCCAGTGGTCGGGTGTGAGTTAGTAACTAACATAGAGCTAGAGTAGCATAGTCCACACTAGACGGGTTAGAATTCTGCGAAATGACTCTGATCCAGAAATCGATTTGAAGAAGCCGCGTATCATGCTACAGTGTCTATGCAGTGCTGACGTTGGGGCAACGCGTGATACACGTTGCACATGTAAAGGTGTAATTTTTCAAATAAGTATTCTTGTGTCTCTAACACAAACCTAAGCGTTTAAGTGCGTAACAGACATGTCCATTCAAACACTAACGCAACTGGAGGCCATTCAACCACGCTGCAATTATTGCGAGGAAGCCGCTTGTTGATAATACGTCAGCCATTGTATACAGGTAATTGTTTATACAGTCGAGTCATTGTATGGTTTGTTTGGTGCCACCAATCTAGTCGCTTCATTATCGTTTTCCAAATACTTGGTAGAAATGTTTTGCTTATGTAGAGGGAGCTGTGACGATGAAACCTTAGAAGTTGACAGGTTAATCGGCATGTGGCGCCACCAAGACGTGTCCCATTGAAGATTGAACATCAGTCTCATGACTTCATCGCGAGCCATGGCTCCCATGGGCTACTAAATACATCACTACTCCTGACGTATTGATCTAACATAACAATATAACGGGAATAAATTAACAGCTTAGCACCGTCAACTTTGTAGAGGTGTAGCTAATGTGCGGGGTATGACAGCGCAATTCCTTGTCGACAGTTCGACATAGTCAATCGTACGTAGCTAATGAAATCACTTCGGTCGTGCTACAGTAATTTTCGGAACAAAACAAGTTGTTATATCGGTTTAGACCCATCATGGCTACGCCCCGTCATAGCTACACAATTCCCCGTTGCAGCTACAAGTTTATCTGAAATGGAATATGTTTTGTCCACTACTAGGGTATATGAATCTAACGAAATCACGAAAGCCACGAATCACAAAGATCATGAAGGCAATAGGTAGTTTAACTCTCCTACGTCATGTGAAACAAAGTCTCACTTTTTAATCAGCTGCCACTTTGACTGGTGACTTAAACTACCAGTAGTGTCTGCGGTATCCGCTAGGACAAACATGTATATATTTATGAGGACATTCACGTTTCGTAGCTATACATACCTTTTCAGTGAGTATTTGCTTTGATCTTGTCGTACTCCGAGATTCTGATAGTTATGTGTATTACGTCATGTCTGACGTAACAGAAACTGTGATTTCCAAGCGCAGCCAAATCTGAGCGGCGTTTCAATCACACCGATCGAAAAATAAAAAATTCGACCAAGCGTCTTAAAACCCGGTTCTATCGGTATACATTCCTGCAAAATAACTGTTAATTATGTCGTCGATTAACTGTGTCACCAGAAGCTTAGACAACAGATTTTTAGTTGGACGTAACAATAATAATCCACAATAAAGAACTTAATGCTTAGGGGTTGAGAGTATCCGGCGCACTATTACGATGCGTTAAGTGAGGGCGAGAGTCTTCGTGTAAGTGTTACGTAATTATTAAAAACGAAAAGGTTATAGGTAGTCTAGCTGTCGACATGCGTGCGTGTGTGCGTGCGTGCGTGCGTGCGTGTGCGTGTGTGCGTATAAACGTTTTTTGGGAACGTGAACAAATAAAGCCGAAAAATAAAAATGTTGTTTAACTCTAACATTACTTTTATTTTCAGATAGCTAATATTGTGCAGTTCATACGCCTAAAATATCGTGAGCCCCACCTCTACCTCTTTTTGATGACGTCCGCCAGACAATCGTACTTGTCTTAACACTTTTTGGTGATATTACGACACCCGCAAAACGCGGTGGTTACGAAGTGCACACGTCATGAACATTGTTATATTGAGTTGTATAGTAAAAAAACATCCCAAACGAACGTACGATAATTTACTCGATTCGGTAAGACCATGGTTCTTCGGGTTATGGTCGAAGCATCTGGTGATATTGTGAACTACGAAGAAGAAGACATGGACCAGTTTGAAGCCAGTGCTGCTGGCCCACGTGATGGAGTTGCCACAGCTGGTCGTTCTGATAACAGAGATTCTAGCGTGTCTGGCATTAGTTAAATATCTGACATCGACTGCTATTATTAATGATCTTTGCTAACAGAAGGCTTATGGATGGTCGCCTGCCTGCCGCTTGTTGCAATTAAATAAGCTGGAGGAACAATTACCAAGTATCTTTGGTTCCTAAGTAAATTTATAATTTATAGAAGTAAGTTTGATACCAGTTCCCAGAATATTAACAGTCTGTTGATACGTCAAATAGCGTTGTAAGCATAGGGGTGACCGGGGCACTATGCACAATGGGGCGCATACTCATCGGATGTTGTGATAGTTGGAGTCAATAATGTAATATGTTGTTCTATATTCTATTTTTGTGTACATCGCTAGTCAGTTTGACCATTTTAGCTGCGTAAAGTTATCAAATTTAGTAAAATTTGGGAGCACCAAAACTAATGTTGGTGGCTGATAGAGTAGTTCGTAATTTGCGTGACTCAAGTTGCTACAGTTATAAAACCTAAATCAAATCATAATAATCAAATTAAACAATGTATTAAGATATTTGAGTTATAACAAGCCTTATTAGATTTATATATGAAACACTTAGTCCGCCTTAATGAATTACATATATATATATATATATATATGTATACGTACACACACACGCACGCACGCACGCACGCACGCACGCACACACACATAATATACTCCTAACAGCAGCGACGACCAAATATGCATAAGGGACCGCCTAAGGCAGGCCGCCTTTTTTAAGCAGACCAGAGCCGGTCTGCATAAAGTTTTGACCCTTTGTTGCGTGGACAATATCTTTTATTTTTAAATTAGAAATGTTAGGATACGTAGTATGCCCAGACATATAATGATATCAATAAATATTTGCACCCAAAAATATTTTTCTTTATTTTGAGAGACGTTTTCTCGGAGGTTGTATATCCTATCTCTCATAATGGATTTGCCTTGTCAAAGGTCAAGATCAAGGTCAAATATCAAGGTCAAATGTCAAAGGTCCAGAACAAAGGTCAAGGTCAAACGTCAAATGGCGCCCCTAGCGAATAGGTGAGCGCATATATCTCGTAGCGTCTCCCCGACGTGCAAGAGCGCGACCATGCTAAGACAGTTCATGGTAAAAGCCGCGACCTCTAGCGAGTCCTCGTGCTAGCTACACAGACTTACTAAGCGAGAGGACGCCACCGTGGGTATACGTGTAGACCATAAGTACGACTCCTGTAGTTATTACCAAACAGACGCTGCAGCGCCCGTACGACTGAATACGGAGCAGCAACACGCCACTGGGAGTTGCCCGATACAGTGCCGAGAGACCCAGTGCCGAGAAACCCCCTCTTATTTTTTCATATCAACAAAATTTGTTTTTATAACGTAGCGTATCTATATGTATGTCAGAAATGTGAGAAGTTTGGTGGCCCAAGATCAGCAATTCTAAACAACTGTCACCAACCCATTTCGGAATGGGTCGTCAAGCCTTCAGTGACTGCGAAGTTTCCTTTAATATCCTGCTTACAGGTGTCAGATGCTTGCAAGACAAATATTATTTATATTAAAAATGTAGAATAAATTTGATAGCCTTATTTGGTATGGGCAAGTCATATTTTCATAATACGTTTGATGCTACTGAAAACCATGATAAAATCGGTGCTATTTTCGATTCAGTCTACATAAAAGCCTTCAAAGTACGCTTTCACATACGAATGTCGCATTAATCAGCATGTAGGCCAGCGCACAGTAATATTATATATTGTCTATTGAAATGTCTTACTCCTTATTGTTACCAGTATGAAGTACATTATGATTTAATGATGCTGATGTATTCAGCAAGCAGCAAAGTAAGCAAGTGTAATCAATGTTTGAATTATTTTTGGTCTGATTATTTATTTCATCATTACAGAGCTGCCAAGTTGAGTTGGGAAATAAACGTGAGGTTCAGTTCCTCAAATGGACACCAGTTCCTCAATACGTCATTCGTCAATATGGCATTACTGAATGCTCGTTCCGTGCGCAATACAGCTCTTAAAATCAACGAATACGTAGTTGAACACAAATGCGACATCTTAGCGATAACTGAGACGTGGTTAAAGGAAATAAAAGGCATTAGCTAAAATCCTTTTGTCATGTGTACACAAAGTTTAACATTGTATGTAACATTTGACAACATTAAAAAAATACAGAAAAATACATTTTTTTGGTAGCATAAATTCGATTTTAAACCCGTCTATGTAGCGACTCCAGCGGAAAATAAAAATTTAATGAACTAGGCGATCACGTGGTATCGGGACGTCACTTATGACCCACACACGCAGCAGGCCGACCCTTTCCATGCATTTAGAGCATGTTTACAGGTATAGCTTTTGCGTCGAAACGAGCGTCAGAATGAGTTATTGTGCAATATTCCGATGAAATACAAACACTATCATCATAGAGGAACAAGCAGTTATCTTACGATTCCACATGAATCCAATTTTATTCAAAACAATGAATGCGAATGGGCTTACAAGTCGACTAGGTTTTGTCGAGATTGGGCCTTGACCTTGGGCTCGTTTTCAGAATAATTATATCGAATGTCCAACTAAAAATATGTTGTCTATGCTTCTAGTGACGCAGTTAATCGACGACATAATTAACAGTTATTTTGCAGGAACGTATACCGATAGAACCGGGTTTGAAGACGCTTGGTCGAATTTTTAATTTTTCGATCGGTGTGATTGAAACGCCGCTCAGATTTGGCTGCGTTTGGAAATCACAGTTTCTGTTACGTCAGACATGACGTAATACACATAACTATCAGAATCTCGGAGTACGACAAGATCAAAGCAAATATTCACTGAAAAGGTATGTATAGCTACGAAACGTGAATGTCCTCATAAATATATACATGTTTGTCCTAGCGGATACCGCAGACACTACTGGTAGTTTAAGTCACCAGTCAAGGTGGCAGCTGATTAAAAAGTGAGACTGTTTCACATGACGTAGGAGAGTTAAACTACCTATTGCCTTCATGATCTTTGTGATTCGTGGCTTTCGTGATTTCGTTAGATTCATATACCCTAGTTGTGGACAAAACATATTCCATTTCAGATAAACTTGTAGCTGCAACGGGGAATTGTGTAGCTATGACGGGGCGTAGCCATGATGGGTCTAAACCGATATAACAACTTGTTTTGTTCCGAAAATTACTGTAGCACGACCGAAGTGATTTCATTAGCTACGTACGATTGACTATGTCGAACTGTCGACAAGGAATGGCGCTGTCATACCCCGCACATTAGCTACACCTCTACAAAGGTGACGGTGCTAAGCTGTTAATTTATTCCCGTTATATTGTTATGTTAGATCAATACGTCAGGAGTAGTGATGTATTTAGTAGCCCATGGGAGCCATGGCTCGCGATGAAGTCATGAGACTGATGTTCAATCGTCAATGGGACACGTCTTGGTGGCGCCACCTTCCGATTAACCTGTCAACTTCTAAGGTTTCATCGTCACAGCTCCCTCTATGTATGCAAAACATTTTATACCAAGTATTTGTGGTCGGGCCTATCACATTTATGATTACATAGGCCTACCTAGGCCGCTTATGAAAATGTCGAGTTTGTAAGACACGATATTTTTTAAGGAACATTTCCAAAACTCACATTTGTGATTGGCAGTTTGTTATTCCCACTAACTAACATGCACGACGTTGAAAGGTGTCCTCTTGCAAAGTCATAAAGCTGCTTCCTCAGCTGATTTACCCATCACGAATCCATGTCTTTGACATCCATTTACCCCGTCAACTAATTGAATCTGTTGGTCATGTGATTTTTGCGAGAGCAGGAAAGAAAACATCACCACAGAAACACGTGTAGAATATTCTGGTAGTTTGTATGATCAGTTCACAAAGATATATAGAAAAGTTTCATAAACGAGTTAGCATGTCGTAAGTGGATATTAGGAAGGTTTGGTTTTCACAAAATGAATTTATTTTAAATGAGCGAAGTAATAAATCAATTAGGTTAGGCACGACTACTGCTGGCATCACCTCAGTGCATGTAATATCAGGATCGCTATGCTACGAGGGTCCACTTCGGCCGAAGGGGTCACTTCCTTTCCCTATGTGTAAAAAGTAAACGTAAGTTTTTTTATAGAGCGCAGTGTCCAGTTCTTGGGACTGCTGAAAGCGTTTTATACATTACTCCATGGCAGACCTGTTCAATCGAACATCATCTCGACTTTTGTGGGAAGAATTCAGCCACGCTGCAATTAATGCGCGAAGACTATTCTATATGTAAGGACATTCAATGGAAAGTGCGCATCTAATGTACCCAGAATTGCCATCCTGTCTATACTCTTTGCAAGATGCCAAAGTGAACCCAATGTTGCAGTTGATTTGCACATCATGGATAATGTGGTTATTCCGTAGGCGTTGCCCTGTTGTGCAAACATTAATTATAGAGTTCGATTAATGTAAACTCGTACAATTGGACCTAATTTTTAAATCACGCCATGGTGTCAATTTATTAATTATTAATTACAATACATTAGCCTAATCAAAGCCATGAACAGTAATTGGGTCGGGACAATTTAAGAACAACTGAATTATAGTACCTTATTGGAAAACAATAATGAAGCAGACAGGTAGACTGCGGGACTAGATTGATGGCACCAAACAAACCATAGAATGACTCAACTGTATAAACGATTACCTGTATACAATGGCTGACGTTTTATCAACAAGCGGCTTCCTCGCAATAATTGCAGCGTGGTTGAATGGCCTCCAGAGGAGTTGCGTTAGTGTTGGAAAGGACATGTCTGTTACGAACTTAAACGCTTAGGTTTGTGTTAGAGACACAAGAATACTTATTTGAATAATTACACTTTACATGTGCAACGTGTATCACGCGTTGCCCCAACGTTAGCGCTGCATAGACAGTGTAGCGTGATAAGAGGCTTCTTCAAATCGGTTTCTGGATCAGAGTCACTTCGCAAAATTATAACCCATCTAGTGTGGACTATGCTACTCTAGCTCTATGTTAGTTACTAACTCACACCCGACCACTGGGCACCAAACCAAGTGCAGCAATTATCACCTTTACTTGTTATGTTTATTTTTGAACTCCTTCCGGCTGACCAAGAAATTACTGCTAACACCCCTGTGGCTCACATGTCAATATAAGAACATAACTCGGAATAAGTACCTTTGTATTTCAATACACCGCCAATTTGTTTATTATAGACCGACTGGTCCAAGGAATCAAATGAACATAGAACGAGGCCTGTTGATTTCAACA
This sequence comes from Paraescarpia echinospica, assembly GCA_020002185.1. NCBI lineage: Eukaryota > Metazoa > Annelida > Polychaeta > Sabellida > Siboglinidae > Paraescarpia > Paraescarpia echinospica. Next base: position 61,467,708 of record CM034540.1, on the reverse strand, counting down.
CCTGTGAGAAGATGCTGCCAAAGTTAGCGTATCGGTATAGATAACAACATAACATAACCTGATTCGGGTATGGCTAGTTGATTTGAAGAGGCAGCTCAGATTTAACTGGTAACGTACACACACTCGGGCAGTATTCATAACAGCATTGAGTTACTGGCTATCTGCCCGCGTGTGCACTCATCCGTGAAGACACAAAACACTTCCGTCCGGCAGCAGAGTTCTTTACCGATCTGTCGAATTATTCGGCGTGTCATTTCACGCGGAGACTCGGCAGTCGAGAAGCACGCCAATGGTTTCAAGGGCTGTGGTTCTGATTGACGACGGAAAGAGGTAACAAAACCAAATACACGAATTGCTCGCGTATACATATTAAATGAGTGATCATTGTATGTGAGAAAAGTTATTTTAAACTGAGGCTCTAATCTAAGAATTAACACAGACAAAGGATTAATTACTAGTAGTTGTCGATAAAGAGATACATTATAATTCGAGAACACGTCTTTTTGTTAATCACTGTTTTATTATTTACGATCCAGGAAACCTCGATTTGATTAATAATTTAGCTCGCGACACTTGAAGACTTACAAACGATGCTTTGAGCATTGTCGTATACAATGACTTGTAGCTTGTTTCCTATATAGTATTTCGAGCACTCCGACATTTTATGGAATAGTAATTGGCATCCTTTCAATGAGAGTGTGCGCGAGTGCGTGAGCGTGCGTGCATGAGACATGTTTTACTTTGTGTGTTTAAACGATATGCTATGTTTGTTTAATGTTCTGAAGTCATGCAACACCTGTTGTACGCTAATGTGTACTGGCGCCATCTTCAATGAAGATATGTATATGTAAATCATTGTAATAATTATTATTATTATGCATAATTAGAAGAAAAGTTAAATAGTTTTCGTTGCAAAACGCGTCGTAATCATGCCAGCAACTTCCTCCCTATACCAAAATAGTAGTTGTAATAGCGTATTTGTTCCCCGAATTAATTATTCAATGGAGTGCCAAGATTAACTGAAACGCGGAAACTACTATTTAGAAGAACATACATTACTGTTGCGGCAACTTCCATTATTATCGTAGCATGCTTGTGTGGATTGCTGTGAAGTCCCTTGCGTGCTTGTAAAATAGCATTAGTTTAATATTAGACGAGTGATTATAAAATCCGATCCAACCCTTCTCTCTTCTTCATCCCTCCATCTTCTCCCACCATCACTTGCTCCCTCCCTCTCTCTCCATAAAGTTCCTTTCTCTCTCTCTCTCTCTCTCTCTCTCTCTCTCTCTCTCTCTCTCTCTTTCTCTCTCGCTGTTCTCACGGGTGATGCAGTCGCGACTGGCGAAGTCAATTATTAATTTGACTCATCCTCGCGCGCCATGGGTCGCTGCTGCAGATTACGTCAGTGCCAGCCAGCAGTACCCCCTGGCTCATCCTCGCAAGCCAGGGCTGTTTGCCATGCAAAACTAGCCCTGGCTGATCCCCTACGCGAAGTGCGGAAGTTAGCTGAGTCAAAGTAGTAATTGACTTCGCCAGTCGCGACTGCATCACCGTGAGGACAGCGCAAATACCCGCCCCAATTTGAAGACGGATAAACGACTTCTGGGAATCCCAATATATAATTACTCTTTCGCCCATTAGCACGAGCAGATTAGCGGTATTGTGTATTCGAATAATTGCTTCTACTTCCTAAACATTGCATGTAACATGAGCCACTGTTGGTTGAAATTAGTTTTATTATGACCACCTGACCTGAGCAGATCTACTGATTTAGTGAGCGATTTGATAGGCTGAGCTTAAATTCAGTGTTTCGCAAAGCGATCAGCCAGGGGTACCGCTGGCTGGGACTGATGTAATCAGCAGCAGCGACCCCTGGCGCGCGATGCAATATTTAGGAAGTAGAAGCAATTATTCGAATACACAATACCGCTCAGCTGCTCGTGCTAATGATCGAACGGATCATTATATATTGGGATTCCCAGAAGTCGTTTTTCCGTCTTCAAATTGGGGCGGGTATTTGCGCTGTTCTCACGGGTGATGCAGCCTCGACTGGCGGAGTCAATTACTAGTCTGACTCAGCTAACTTCCGCACTTCGCGTAGGGGATCAGCCAGGGCTAGTTTTGCATGGCAAACAGCCCTGGTTTGCGAGGATGCTGTCATCGCTATTCAGTCGTTCCTCCTATTTATGTTTATGTTCACGCGTTCATGAATACGCGCGCGTGTGTTTTGCTGTCACCTTCCTTGCTCACTTTCTAATCCTCTCTCATGCTCTCTCTCGCCCTATTAATGTTATTCATTTCTCCCTCTATTGATCTATGGTTCCCTACAATGCTTAGTGGCACTGCCACAGAGGTTACAACGAGTGCCAACTACTTGCCTTGTACATACAGTGCGTCAACCCGTGTGAATTACAGCCAATGGGTTCATTTATGACACGTAATGAATCCAGACGTGTTGCCTTTATCCATTCGATGTTAATTCGATAGTTCGCTTACTGTACCAGCGACAATTCATTAAGACTCGCTGAATGACGCCCTATCAAACAGCGGCGTACTTTTCGTGTATGTTTTATTCGATATATTGGTATCACTCGACTTGCTAAGTGCCATTACAAAACTAATTTTATCACCCGTGTTATAGTCACACACAGTGAACGATACCATAATTTAATTAAGTTTTTACCTGTCAATTATTGAAATCGCAGCTGAGATAATTTACTCTAAATCGATCCTGATCCTCGGAGAGTCTATGCATTAGTTCTCATGAATAAATTGTATAATCAGACCTCGTGTAGTATTCATGAATCTGTTAACGTTCAACACCTTTGTGACAGTGGATGTACGGAGCACCACGAAATAAACGTTATACAATCTAGATATTAATACGCTAATTTTGGAGTATTGTTTACATCTCTCCGATGCGGTGATGTCCACTCGCCTCCGTCTTTGTTAACTTGCTTTCTTGAACAGTTGGCCTCTGGAGTCTGGTCTACCGAATGGCGATATATTTGTATTTCCAACAAAACAACGATGTTTATTTACTTACGTGTCTTTGATGTGTTCTGTTTTTTTAGAGGGTGTTTCTCCTAATTGAGATAATCGCCTAATGCTCAATTTATCATGTGACAATCTAGTAAAAAAGTGATCTGTTGCTCTATTATTAGTGTAAGCTAGTGCCAGTATAAGTATCACCACAAGCATATACTATAATTAACTTGACAATTCAGGTAGGAACCTTAAAGCAACGAAAACATTGCATAAAAATACAGGTGCGACGTCTCATTCGAATGGTCATATACGAGTCCCTGAAAGGTTCTCGCCTGCTTTTCTAGGAGGAAAACGCTAACATGCCTACCTACACACATACACACGCACACACGCACACACGCACACACGCACACACGCAAAACGCACACACACACACACGCGCGCGCGCGCACGCACACACACACACACACACGCTCCATTATAGTTAACACCTTTCGTTATAAGTTAGCAATTTACCAGTGATGTTGAGGCCGTGTTATTTTGGATGTAGGCCTACCTAACGGAAATCAATAATCAAAACAGTTAGTAAATCCAGTTAATATAATGTGTTCGTGTTGCTAGCATACCGAAAACATTCTCCAAATATAAAATTATAACACCTCTATCAATTTGCTATTAACTATAACACAGGTTTCTACTAATGTTAAAGCCTGATTACGTTTACCGAACATTACTCATTTGGAAACTGCGTGGTAATACATAATGTAGTTGAAAATTAGGTATCATATACGACGGAATCTCGATACATGGGACATGTTGAGACACGACACGTAGAGTGTATCAGGTGTCCTTTATATCATTGTGTACATATAAGACAGTGCAGGATAGATCGGAGACTGTTCCTTTTAATTGGTTATTCCTTACACAAGGGAATCCTAATTTATAGCGAGACGCCGCTGCAAATATACATGCACACATATATGACTGCTCTTGAAGCAGCTACGTCCTGAATCGATGCGAATGCATAGGGATGCTATATTTCATTGACTATTACGCTGTTCTCAGAAGAGGACGTAATCCCTAACTGTCACGGCAACATAGAAAACAGTCCGCTGCTCGATAATCACCAAAGCGACACCGAATTAATCGAATGGATTAGATTTAAAGAATCGATGCCATCGCGCCAAGCTCCACCGCGGCTGGACGGCTGATCGAGCGCCGGTAACGAGAGAGGTAGGCACGCGGCCCGGCGAGAAACCGCGGCGAATCGTTTCCCGCGTAACGGACTTTGAAGCAGACGATCGCGCGCCACACCTTGTGTCACCGGATGCTGGCCGAAATTACGAAGTCTCAGTCGCTGCCGGGGGATCGATAGCGCAAAACTGCACGGAAACACCCCGTGTCGTTTACTGTTTATAGCAACCGCCAAACGCTGCGGAGGAGACGTGCTGTTTTGTCTGGTCGCGATGCGGTGACGCCGAAAACAGTGCAGGGTAAATGCTTCGAATAACCCGCTTGCTCGACTAATCTCTGTGCAAACACTCAAAGCGCGGTCAAGTGGCCGGTGTTTGCGGAGTGAGGACGTCAGTTTACAGGTGTCTTATAAACGGACACATATACACACACCGTGGCTCGGATGCTGTGAAATGGTCTAGTGACAGTGGTTATCAGACGCAGCATTCCAACTAGTTTAGGTGGATCAACGCTGAGGTGCGTCACACAACCAGCACGGAGCGAAGTCAAAGCAATGACGAAACTGATGGCAGGAATTTTGATAAAATAACCATAATTCCATCCGGAATACGCAACTGGTTTGGTGAGAAGTTCACAAGCACTTGCGAAGACTTTTGCAGTTTTGTGCCGCGTTTTGGTGTTTAGCCCTGGGCAACGCCAACAACAAACTTGTTTTATTGCGACTTGAAAACGTATACATCTGAAGAATCGACCGCATCAACGTTCGTAGCGTGTTCAACACCAACAAGTGTAAATGTTCTGAGTCAGTCCAATGATTTCACAGTAGAGGTAATTCAAAACGTCAACATCAAAGGCTGTCGAAGCACGAAGACGAAGATGACGAGTAAAGCTCAATATGAGTGCAACAACAGCGAATGTGAAGACCAAACGGACGATGCCCGGATGCAGCAGTATAAAGCGGAAGTGACGCGCAAACTGCTGGAGAACTTCAACCTAGAGGACACATTGGACACATACAGGGACATGTCGAAGGCTAAGTTGAAGATCGATCCGGCAGACTTCAGCTTCGATAGGTAGGAACATTTTGTAGAGGTTAGACTGCTGAACATTCTTCAGATAACTATCTGAAGAATCTAACTGAACATTCTTCAGATAACTATCTGAAGAATGTATTTATATTGAAAGTAGTTAATCTTAGCATATCCTGGTATGTGAAATAAATAAATAAATATATATTGTGCGTGTGTGCCTGTGTGTGTGTGTGTGTGTGTGTGTGTGTGTGTGTGTGTGTGTGTGTGTGTGTGTGTGTGTGTGTGTGTGTGTGTGTGTGTGTGTGTGTGTGTGTGTGTGTGTGTGTGTGTGTGTGTGTGTGTGTGTGTGACAAGTTTACCAAGGTTGTTTTTTATTTGGAATATATATAATTTTCTTCCCGTTCTGTTTTTAATTTTGCTTCATATCAATCCGTAACCAACTTCTGGAGACAGTTTCATTAACACTATAATGAGCTCGTGCGCCATATTTTGCTCTTTAATTTCTATTTCGCTCATTAACGGATATACTGAAAACTGTCAACTCCAGGACGCGCCGCCTGGATACGTTTGCCGGTGTATCACAGAAATAGTGACATCGCTGATACGGCAGATGCCTTTTGCATTAAAAACTTCCTTAACTTTAACACCGGATTCTTTTTATTGCTTGGCTTTCTTTGTGAGAATGAGCTCATTGTCTTAGTGAAACTCTCCCATTATCAGATTCATCTAGCCATCTTGATCCTGCAACTCCTCTCTCTGTTCAGTCAGTGGCAGTCCTGTTGAAACCTTCATTAGCTCCATACGCGTTGTGTTTTACGTTGTGATGGGTGATGGTATCTTCTGCATTCTTTCCATGCGCACCATTAACATTTACATTGACATTTACATTGACATTGTTGATGCAGAATTATCACGTTCAGAGAGCTCTACGCATCCTGCTTCGTTCTCTTTGCGAGTCATTGAATTCGTGATATCAGTACCGTGCATAAGATATATAATCTGTGGTTTTAATATCGTCGTTTATCTACTTTATTTATTTTATTACATTTATTATCAAAGCCATTTGATTGCATCTTACCAATTTAATTTTGGTTTTGGCTCAATGCTTGTGTTCTTTCAGCGGCGATTAACGATAAAATATGCGAGAAAATATTCAAATTAGGGGTTCAAAATGTCCATTTATCTGCTGTTATGACGCTCTAACACCGAACCTTTGGCGGGGTTTGGGTGTAATCTTCTACACTGAAGTGCTATGGAAATTTTCATTGTTTACTTTGTATGTGTCAACGTTTCATACTAACACAACACAACACGCCACATATAACTAAATGTAATTTAACCCAACATGTTGTTTAGCTATGCTAGAGATACAACCTGATACCCACAATTCCATTTCACAAAACATATCAGTCAAGAACGTATACATGCATGTGATGTGGTTGTCTGTGACTCAGCACTGAAGAAGGGTACATTACCAATGCATTACACAATATACAGAAATGTACTCATGTAATGACATTCCGTGAGTTGTTCTCGGTTTAACAACAGTCTATAATATTTTACTTGAACATAACGCCTCCGTCACAACGGCCATGAATGTGTACATTTTGGTTCCGGTGAAGAACTCTCAAAACGCTACCCCACTGAAAACACTACGGTAGTGTTTTGAGCGTACCCTAAAACATTACTGTTAAGTTAAAAACACTACACCCTACGTGCGCTCAAAACACTACCCAATTCCAAAACACTACCAGCCAATAACTTTAGTCACCTTTGGGAATCATCCTATAAGCTAGGGACGAGTTCGTAATCGTTGGAGCCAATAAGACAATATAAATGCATAGTTAGTGTGAAATTACATAACATATTAGTTATGTTTAATGCCATAATTATAATTAGTTATGGTTTGATTTAGTTGTGGTTGGGTTAAGGTTAGTTATAGCATAATCGTTGGAACTAGTCAGACGACGAGAATAGTTAGTATGATAAGCAGACGACTGGAATAAATTGCTATTCATTATGTTCAGGTTTTTATTATAATTAGTAATGGTTGGAGTAAATCTTGGTGGGTTAGGGTTGTATATAACGTAGTTGCTAAAACCAATCAGATGACGGGAATAACATTATTTTACGTGAAATTTCATTATTAATTAGGGTTAAGGTTATTATTATCATTAGTTATGGTTAGAGCCAGTTATGATTCGAGTTAGGGTAATCGTTGGACAATGGGAATAGCAAGTTAATGTGAAATGTCATTATTCATATGGGTTAACATTATTAGTATCGTAATTATTTATGGCTAGCGTAAGCTATGGTGGGTAAGGATTTTATATATATTATATATATATATATATATATTATATATGTATATATATATATATATATATAACATTTAGTGTGAAATGTCCTTATTAATTAAGTTAAGGTTATTATTATTACCTATGGTTGGGGTATGGTAATCGATGGAACCATTCAGACGACGGGAATAAATCGTTTGTGTGAAATATCATTATTCATTAGGGGGGTTAAACTTATTATTATTAGTTATGACTGGGGTCAGCTATGACTGGGGGTAATAGCTGGAACCACTCAGATGACGGGACTAAATAGTCAGTGTAAAATTTAATTATTATTTAATGTTAAGATTATCATTATAATTAGTTGTGGTTGGAATCAGCTATTGTTGGGGTTGGTAATAGCGGGGTTTGTTTATGTTTTTTAAGCTCCCAACCATTACACTGACGACCGCCCTGTTTGCCTGTACTTGTATCTGTTTCATTTTACTCACCTAGATCTATCCAGCCAGTGATATTACAATAACATCACTATATAATTAAGCCTACTAATAGTGGAGTCGCTTAAGTCCAAATGTTAGTGAAATCGTGACACGCTGGAACAAAGCACCAAATTTGGCACAGATATACCTTAGGACCATACAAAACTTGTGAGCGAGGGCTGCCCGATTTTAAAGGTCAAGGTCAGGTCAAAGTAAAAGATTAGTAACATTAAAATTCCATTTCTACTAATGTCCAATATCTCGACATATAAATAATATTTTTGAATGTTTTGAAACACTGCTTTATAGTTTGAAAACACTCTTTTCCACAGGATGATTTAATAAGTTGCATAAATTCAAAATGGCCGCCAAATGAGCAAATACATATACATCGTCTTCTTTTTATCAGGGCAATTACCATAGAGGCCTCAAACTAAATATTTTGCACACATATACCTTATGACCATACATAACTTTTGAGAGGGGGCTGCCCGGTTTTGAAGGCAAAGATCAAAGTCAAGTCAAGGTCAAAGATAAAAAATATGTGTTTATCAGGAATTTGTTTTTTCAAGCTTATATTCAACCCAGAAACATGCTTATGATGCCTAAACCAACATTTGTGGGGTCTAGGAATCCACTTATGTTATGAGAATATCTTCAAGTGTCGGCCATATTGGATTAAAAGATGGCTGCCATAAGAACATTGATTTCAGAATGATCCCTTTACTCGGCAACTAAATCTAGCATCTGTTACAGTAATACATGGGCTTCTATTCCATGTAGTGCTGTCATCTGTCCACTGCCAGCTACGCTAAGTGTTGTCACCTAGTAGATGTTACAGGAACAATACAAAATGGAAGACAGTTTGGTACAGGACGCTAACGTCTAAAGTTATCAGATGCACTACATACAAGCAAGGTGTCTACATTTGTCTAGAAGATAACACTAACTATAGTATAATTATTATTTCATTATTATAGCATACCTTTAATGTTTGAGTGTTGTAAAAGTTGTTTTAATGTAATATTTATGATTACTGAATATCAAAAATACGCTTCACGACAAATTAATGACCCTGGACACCCGTGATTGCACGACCGCAATGGCAGTGCAAGCACTGCACTCAATAGAACATTTGGGGAAAGAAACAGTATTCCAAATACGTCAAGGATGTGCCTGTTGAAAGGAAGACCTCCATCCACAAGACTACCAAGAAAAACCAACTGCCCCTATTTAAGCGTCCTCACTCCACTACAACGAACTCGCAGGCGAAACAACAATTCCAACAAATGAAGAGTGATTGCAATCTCTTCAGCCAGCTGTTCATCGCTGCACAAGTCCGTAACACCAAACTGGAGGAGTTATTCGCACATGAAACCACCCGTGGCCGCCACCATTGTCCCTTCATGGGAAACTTCGACTAACAAGCACCAAACATGAGCTGTTGCATTGAACCAAATGTCCAGCAAGAGGCCTCTCATAGTGATGCCAAAGTGTTTGAAGGTGCTGCGATAGTGCACGCCCTACCACATATCGACGTTCGGTGAATACACTGACACCATCTTCATTCCCTGGACTGAAAGACAACTACAAGGCTGCTCTAGAATTGACATTGCCCGGGACACATACCGAACTGACAGTTTGAAAGCCACAACACGAAAAAAGACGGAAAGGCGTCCGCAGAAAGGTGTCCCGCGATGCCAAATTGCCAGTGTATTTTGCGGGCTTCTTACAGGATGCCACTAACAAGGAAGAGCTCTTCAAACTTCTGACGGACGATATAGTGAAACATGAGTTGACTACCCACAAACTAACCATGTGTATATTATTAGTGTAATGATTCAAGTGTAAAGTCGAATCGCGCTGACATATCAATGTCGGCGAATGACCACAAAGAGGGAAACAGTAGATTGTGTCTACATGTAGACTATGCGCTAAATGAGGGGGCAACTATTGTTCTCGTCAGAACCGTAGACACCGATGTAGTTGTTACTTTGGTGGGAGTCTTTCACGATCTTGTCCAGCACAATCCAGGAATGCAGTTGTGGGTTGGCTTTGGTACAGGAAAGCACTTCCGCTGCTACCACATCAATTCAATCTGACAAGAACTAGGGAAGGAAAAAGCTCGAACTTTGCCGTTTTTTTCACACCTTCTCAGGTTCTGATGCAACATCTCAGTTCAGCGGTAAATGCAAGAAGTCAGCTTGGAAGGCATGGAAAGCATATCCGACAGCCACAGCTGGGTTTACCATCGCATCTCAAAGTGGATTTGTTCCTTGTTCAAGCTGATTGAGCATTTTACATGTATCATGTACGACAGCACTACATCGCATGTTAAGGTGAACGACCTTCGACACGAGCTGTTCCCAATGAGGGTGAAGATGACGGAGACGCTTCCTCCTACCGACTGTTTCAACACACAAACCGATGCCTATACCAAGCCAGTATCTGGAGAAATATTCTAAAGCCTATCATAGCTGCACCCAACCCTGAAGGCTTTGGGTGGACAAGAGGAGACATCGGATGGCGTCCAGTCTGGACAAAACTACCAGCTGCTGCTGTTGGCTGTAGAGAACTAATCAAGTGTGGTTGCAAGGCTGAACCCACTTGTGCGAAGAAATGCAAATGCAAGAAAGCCAGGCTCACATGCACAGCACTCTGTTTCTGCCGTGGATTTTGTGAGGGTTAAGAACAAGCTCATATCAACGGCATGTGAGGAATTAGTTAGTATTGTCAGATGTTATTTAATTAGTTAGTTCATTAATTACGGAAATGTCACTCCCTTTATTAATGTAGATGTGCACCACAGTGTTCAGTGTAATATTATATACGCATGTCTCAGTTGAAATTATTTTCGTGGTAATCTGACGGTATATTATATAACACACATGCGTACTCTTTGAACATCACTTGTCGAATTTTAAGTGATAATGATACATTGTACTGCTTAAATAAATAGTAGCAATTGTACCAATAGTAGCTGTGTATGTTCTGGATAAGCAAGTTTAAAATGTATACTTAGTTTACCTTGATGTGAAAGTTATATGTGAAACTACCAGCAAACGTAATTAGTTTAGCGCACCATAGCAGTCATTTTAGATTTATGCAAATTTGATAACGTATACGACGGGAAGTAGATTTTTGCAAACATACTGTGACCTTCCGAAACACAAATAAATATTGTTTGAGTGTTACTATACGGTAGAAATGGAATTATGACATCATTTTACTTTTGACCTTCATCTGACCTTGACCTTGACCTTCAAAACCAGGCAGCCCCTCTCAAAAGTTATATATGGTCATAAAGTATACCTGTGCAAAAGACGACGATATATATGTTTTTGTTCATTTGGTACCTCACGGTGAATGACAGCCACGTCCCACACAGGACGGTCAGGATCCTATTTGGTTCCCCCTCCTTGTCCAACTCACATATGGCTCCTAGTGTCTGCATGTGTACTGCAGCGCCACACCCCGGGCAACGGCTTTGGCTGGCCGGCCAAACTATGTGAGTGTCTTTCCGAAGGGTTGTCTCCCCTGTTAGTACACACATCTGTCGGCGGAGTAGGCGGATGAATCCCCAGAGGTCAACGGCTACGAAGGCGGGATATGGAAAGGCCTGGTGTCGGGCCAAGGGCGCATCAGTGATTTAGAATGATAAGCGGCCAGAACCGTCCAGAAAGCAATGGCAAACTACTGGAATGTACACTGCCGAAAACCCAGATGAAATCATGATTGCAAAGAGAAACGATATGGGACTCGGTGGTGAGTCCCCCAAGCCAGAAGAGTACCTAACGGCTATTGGGGAAGAGCCAGAAGCAACCGGGAATACAGCTCAAGCTGATGAAGGCAATGTGCTCGACTGAGCGGAGAAGGAAAAGAAGTTCGGTGGATGGCTAAAAAACAAAACGAGAATAGCAACTTGGAATGTCCGCAGCATGGCGGCTGGATAAATGGACATTGTTATAGAAGAAGCAAAACAAAACAATATAAGTGTCCTAGGAATAGCAGAACACAGATGGGCGGGACAAGGTCATTTTACACCACACGCAGGAGGAAAAGTCATATACTCCGGACAAGCAAAGGCAGGACATGGAGGCGTAGCAATATATCTGAGTAAACAAATAGCAAATACAGTACTTGGATACAAACCAGTAAATGACAGAATTATGAGCATAAGGTTACAAGGAAAAGTGAAGAATATCAAAATAATACAAGTCTATGCGCCGACATCAACAGCAAAAGAGGAAGAAATAGAAGCTTTTATACTAATTTGCAAGGTGAAATAGACGAATCCAAGAAATCGGACATCACCATTGTCATGGGTGATTTTAATGCCAAAGTAGGACAAAGACAAGACGAGATAGAATGAGGAGCAATCGGGAAATTTGGGTAGTAAATACCAATTTCTCAAATCACCCTAGAAGAATCTACACGTGGACATCGCCAGATGGAAAGACTAGAAATCAGATAGACTACATCATGATACAAAAGAGATGGATATCAGCAATAAGAGGTGCAAGAACACTACCAGGTGCAGACAGTGGATCTGATCATGAACTTCTGATGGCAGAGATGAAACTTAAGTTGAAATTGAAAAAAGGAGTGACAACATTTATCATTTAAGTCTCGAGATATTGGACAATTGGTAGAAGTGGGATTATATATAACATTATTAATCTTTGACTTTGACCTTTAAAATCGGGCGGTCCTAAGGTACAACTGTGCCAAGTTTGGTGCTTTGTTCCAGCGTGTCACGATCATTCCCCTAAGCGACTCCACTATAAATTGTAGAAGTGTATTTAGGATCTCTGGGGGAACAAAGCGATACATGAACTTCAAACCTCCACAGCTATTACCTTCGTCCACCACGGGACAATATGTATGGGTAATGTTTTTGGGGTACGCCCAAAACACTACTGTAGTGTTTTCGAGGGGTAGTGTTTTCAACTTACTACACCGGCACGATAACTTCAGCCGCAGATACGTATTGCGTATATGTCACGACATACAGCTATTAATTTTGTTATTACACATCTAGTTTACTGCTATCTTTAATATCTACATTGTGTGTGTGTGTGTGTGTGTGTGTGTGTGTGTGTGTGTGTGTGTGTGTGTGTGTGTGTGTGTGTGTGTGTGTGTGTGTGTGTGTGTGTGTGTGTGTGTGTGTGTGTGTGTGCGTGTGTGCGTGTGTGTGTGTGTATGTGTGTGTGTGTGTGTGTGTGTGTGTGTGTGTGTGTGTGTGTGTGTGTGTGTGTGTGTGTATGTGTGTTTGTGTGAGTGT
>CM034540.1:61354435-61449435 GCA_020002185.1 Paraescarpia echinospica | reverse complement strand
GAACACATTCTCGTTAGAGTTCAAAGTTCGGCCGGGCTTGACCTAAAGCCGGTATCTTTACACGACAAGTTCGCCATTTAAAAACAGACTGCGCACATCACTTAAACTTTTAACACACTATACATCTGGACATAAAAGAACCGGATTATCGATTGGCAAACAAACTGAGGTAGTAGCAATAAAAGTGTTCGATTGCAAATGTAGAACGGCGTATCAGCTATTCCGGGATAAAAACAAAAAACAAAACGTCATAGTAAATTTTAAAAAGCATCCAAATTTGTTATGAAAATCTAATTACCTTTGGGAATTAAAACCCTAAAAGCGATTATAGTAATATTAGCTATGTGGAAATGTCTAAAATGTTGTTATATTTAAATCTTCAGGTGAAACTGCCTTCGCAGAAGAAACCGCGCACACGGAAGAGGAAGCGACATTCCTCTGGGAAGCATACTAACGACAAGGTACTTCTGAAATGTTCAAGTGTTTCATACACATACATACATACTTACGTACGTACGTACGTACATACATACATACATACATACATACATACATACATACATACATACACTGGTGTACATACATCCATACATACATGCATACATATATACGTACGTACATAAGTACACACGTACATACGTACGTACATACAGATGCACACATGCACACACGCACACACGCACACACGCACACACGCACACACGCATGCATACATACATTTACTTACTTACCGTAAGGCGCTCAGGCTCAGCCCACCCAAAATTATTTTCGTTCCGGCGCCTATGTACTGTATACGATACTATAATAACAGAGTTCAGGTTAGGTAAATTATAACGTACACGTGTTAGAATACTCTCATCCGCCAAGAACACGCTAGTGGACATACCGGTGGTGCCACCTGCTGGATGTGTTAGCACTAACTGTATGTATGGCTGAGTTTGGAAACGTTAGCAGTAGGCGTAAATAATATGATGTAAGTTGCAGACAGCACTAATATGTCCCTTCTATGTTTACAGTTTGAAACTACATGTACAAAATCCACATATTTGTAAACACAAATTATATGAAATATATGAATATATATATATATATATATATATATAAATGAATACATGCATGATGATGATTTACTGTTCCTGCCACTGAACTAGTCTAGAGATAGTGCCTCAGTGTTCACGCCATCTCGTCCTACCAGTTACCTCCTCTCTCAACGTCTCAATGTCTCTGCCTTACGGTACTCTAACGCCCGTCTCTTTGAGGTCTGAGCACAGCATGTCGATTAGGTTGGTTGTATACCTGTTAACTCGTGGCATATACATGGATTGTATACGTTAAAAATACAGGTTCAACACATTAATATGCACAGGCGCCGGAACCGGGGGGCTGGGGAGGTGAGCCTCCTATATTTTGGGGGTTGGATATAGGATTAGCCCCTCCCCAATATTTAGTGAGGGGTGTGCATTTGTGGGTGAACAAACAATTGATGGGAGTTGGAGATAGGATTAACCCCCATTATTTAGGGAAGAGGGTGCATTTGTGGATGCAATTTGATGTTTTGGCGAGCCTCAATACGGTGCACATCGAGGTTTTTGGAGAGCCTCAAAATGTGGGTTTTGGTGGGCCTCAAGGGGGTGCATTTGGAGGTTTCTGGTAAGCTTTAACAACTGAGTCTCCGTGTTCCGATGTCATGATCCGACAGCGCATTAGTGCTGAGGCTCCGGCTCAGCCCACTCAATATTATTTTCGTGATACAGGTAATGATAAATAAACAAACACTTTTATACATATAGATATTGGCAAGTAAAAGAATATATGAATGTGCACACACGTGCATACCATGTGCAAATAAACCAACTTAAATACATGCACGCTATGCATTTAAAGTATACCATCGATCAATGCAATACTTAGTTACTGCGTTGTGCAGTATTCATCAGTGGGGACATTATTTGTTCTAGACAGATGAAAGGTTATATATTGCAGAATGTATACCTATCATCTTGTGAAAAGAATAGTAAGCCTATTGTATGCTTAACAACACAATATAGGATACGAATGACGCACATGTGGTATGTTCACTGAAATCTTCGAGAAACTGTGCTCGGCGCGTAGCTGATGTTGACTTTGTATCTATGTTAAGGATGATGATGATGATGATGATGATGAAGACAACGACGAAGAAATCAGCACAACAGTGGAGACAAGCGGAGAATTTAACTCTTCGCGAGCAAACACTGTAAGGCTGCATAAACGTCAAATATTTTCATCACTTCTTTTATTGACTACGTTGAACTATTGTGTGTTTCGAATATTGAATGCTGTTCTTTCGAGAAACGCTGCATAAAGGTGATACCACTATCCGTAAAGTCAACTATTCCGGCGGAAGCGTGTTTATTCTAATCAATCTAGGTCAGTAGCTCGCCTAACCTAGGCAGCACTGCAACAAATACACTGTTTGCGGTGGACAAGCTCTAAACACACGCCGAGTCAGCGTATATTATTAATCTAGGACGATTTAATTTGCATAAATAAAAAAACGGCCAGTCTGACTAATATTTTGTCAATATTTAAGTGAGAATTTATCAAACGTAATACATGTGAAATAAAACATTAATTAGATGATCGGACAGATGTTACTACTAATATATCAATGTCAGCGTAAGTTAAATTTAACATTTTTGAAACCGCTGTCCACAAATCAGTCAATACGTGTACAGACTTACAAATTATTGGTCGACATGACGTAGTTGCCAAGATATGATGACATTTTTACTGACGACAGCCATCTTTAAAAAATGGCGGATGTGAATGTGACAGAAGTTCAAATTTAAAAATATTTGAAATCCTTGAATCTTAAAACCTATAAATTGACACGAAAAGTATGGTGCTAAGTGACGCAGGTACACATGTATTACGATATGAGGAAATCGGATGTGGTGGCCATTTTTCAAGATGGCCGATAGGCCAAGAAACAAATTTTCATAAGTGACATCCACCTGAACTGGGGACCGCAGGTCACAGACAACAGCTCTGGCAGGTCAAACCTTTGCTGTAGAGGGGTGCCCTACGTAGGTCACTTTGTAGGCTCATTTTCTCCGTTGGTCACCAGACGAATACGCAAAATATGGCATACTCCTGCTAGTAGTGGTAGGTGGTCTACAACTGTCACGATCCAACTCTCATAATACCCATATATTCTGGGTCACGTGACATTTTCACTAACATACTTAAGAGTTCATAAGCTTGATTTTGTTTTATAAAATCGATATCACTCTTTAATATACTTGTATACTGCAAATTGATAACACCTGGACGCGCCACCGGGACACTTCCGGCGGTGTGTCACGGAAATAATATCCTCATGAATACGGTGGCGACTTTTTCGCATTCTGAAAAAGTCTTTAAATTTAACAACGGATTCTGTTTATTGAAGATTTTCCTGATGACCTCATTATCTTAGTGAAACGGTGCCCTGCTCACTAGCATGTCGTTTTTTCAGGGTCTGTTCTCGGGCAGCATCACCACCGTGAAGTTGCCGGACGAAAGGAGGGTATCTCCGGACATGTTTCGTCGCTGGCCCCGTCACACCAGTCCGCTGCTTGAACAACTGAGGAGGGAAGAGGTGGGTCCACGGCGTCCTCCTACACCTATAGCAAAGTCTGATGTCATGTCTGCCTTCTTTGTTCCATCCGTTATTTGCATAGTGTTATTATTATTATTTTGTAGTAGTAGTGTTAGAAGTAGTAGTAGTAGTGGTGATGGTGGTGGTGGTGGTGGTGGTGGAGGTGGTGGTGGTGGTGGTGGTGGTGGTGGTGGTGGTGGTGGTGGTGGTGGTGGTGGTGGTGGTGGCAGTAGTAGCAGTAGTAACAATAATAATACACACAAATAATATTTATAATAATTATTTTAGTATTGTTATCTTTTTATTGCCATAATAATAAATAATTATCAATATAATAATAATTATTATTATTATTACCGTTATCATTACTGTCATCATTATTATAATTAGTATTATAAAAACTATTATTATTATTATTGTTATTATTATTTGCATAATGCTATCGTTGTTATAATGTTCTCGTCATTATTGATAGTGTCACTATTAACTAGTATCACTAGTATCACCATTATCAATAGTATCAATAGTATCACTATCCTTCTTTATATTCGGTTCCTAATTTTCTTGTCATAACGTGTTGGCACACGAACTAAACCCGTAGCAAATTATGTTTCAGACGCTCGATGGGTTATATTCTGTGGCCGAAAAGATTATCATCAAAATGGATGGAGAGAGCGGAAAGAGGACACACTAAGGAGAAGAAGACATAACAGCAGCCCTGATCGCGAGACAAGCATTGTATTACAAGAACGCGGCATCCTGATGTTTGCCTGTCTTTCTTTCACCGGCATATACAAATGTAGTGCCGACGTTACTATGTTAAAATGCTAAACAATAATGCACTGTTTTGATACCGCTATAGGCTTGGCTTATACATGTATGAGTGATGTTGCGAATACATGCCTTGTTTGGATTTGCCGTGTTACTAATGGCGCGCTTGTGATATCACAGAACTGCGTGTGGTAAATAATAATGAGGGTGTGGCAGGGACCTCAGCCTCCATCACATATCCCGTCTCTCTTTTGGGGGCAACCTCCGACTCCCCACGTGTTTTGGGGGCTAGCCATCAACGTCCTACCAATGGACCAATCTCCCACACCCCCAATCCCACCCCAATTATTTTTAGAACACTATCTCCATATTTCTTTGGACCAACTTTCCGCTTCTTGCCACATCCCCATGAATAGTGCGCTGCTTTGGCAGATAAACGAGCGCCTGTCTCTAAACAGTCTCTATACATTAGCTTTGTTGGTCCAATTTCTTCTAAGATGGTTTATTGTTACATACTGCGCACAGAATAAAGCTTTGTTTATTGCCGATAAACCGTTGGCTTATACAGACGTTGTACGTTCTTCAAAGAAGAACATTGTATAGTGACATGGTGGCATCCCAGCTTCCCTGGGGGCTAAGTGCATATGCTAATATGTTACACGGTTAGTTGTTTGGAATATAACAGAAACATGTCGATGTGGAAATAAATATTCTCTGTTTGTTTGTGTTTTATTAAGTGATAGGGCATAATTTGACTTAACATGTCGTGCACTCGCATAACCTCTACTATCAAGCCACCGATGGGGCTAATGTATCCAGATTGATACTACTCTAGAGTTTATAGAGACATTACTCTACAGAGCAATGAGCTATAACGAAAGAAGAAGAGTTACACAGGTAGTTATTTTTCCGTTTTAGATATATCCATAACTACAATGTTTCCACATGTACCAAACCTTCCAAATCACACTATGAAAAAGTGGAAAGTCTTATGGATGGAGGTGCTTGTAGAAGGTTTAACGATATTATTCCGTTTGTGGCGTCACCTACCAAATATAAGTTGATCTAATTACGAGCTCGGAACTGTTTTGCATCCGGGTCGTCCGCGAAAAAACCGTGAACGTTTGTAGTTGAAGCATTGCTCAGGTTTTTAGCTTAGGTACCTTTATCTGCATCAACGACTCATTAAATTTACAATCGCATGTAGATAAACTTATTCAAGATAAACCCTGATCATCAATACGAAATATAATGTCATCTCAAATACTGTACAACAAAAAACAGGCCCTTCGCAAAAAAGGTATACTTTAATCCATATGGTTTCAGGATGGTTTCTGTAAGATACTTAAAATGTGTTGTAATATATTGTTTTCAATGACATCTAAAATTAATTTAATCTTTGTGATAGAAACCTATATATTCCAACACCGATCTGTACCTTTCTGAAGATTTGTTTGCTAAGAGGAAGCCTTCTATTTGAAAACTAGTAGGAGATTGGGAGAATGTTCGAACATGACCAAGAAACGGGAGATCTCCCGCCACATTGCGAAATATCCCGCGATAACACGAGACTTGGATGGTTTGAACAGCTGCTGTTTTTCTTCTCTCTAGTTATTTATCACTACTACTTTTGCCGTCTTACCTTTCGTTTTCTCACTACTCCAACATACTCCATTCTGACAACCACAACTCCACATTTACAGTAGACACATACATCTTATTAGGTATTAATCTACATTTTAATGACTCATAATCATAATATACACATTTGATATAAATATGAGTGAATTGCGACGTCAGTACATGCGAGCCACATATAGTATTAAAGCAATATATAATATATATATATAATTGTTTTTACTTTCACCAGATTACACGTCTGACGCAACGTCTTGATAACAGTCGCGAAATTCACATTTATAAAGGTAGGCAACATCGGAAAGGACAGGCATTGTTAAACGTCAGAGTGTTTGCATTTGCATCCTCCGGCAGGGCAGTGATATCGGTCCGGTTCTATCATCAATAGCGGGCAAGGGGCACCCTCTGACCGCAGTCTTCCATTTTTAAGAAAGTTAAGCAGCTCATCAATGGTGACACGGCCAAATATACAGTTGTACCTTCTGCTTTGGCGTTGGTAGCTGCTTCTTCCTTCACGGTCATAACCAGCAAGATTGCCGCCGTCACCTGAGATAGCAAGAAGATAAGTAATGTACACTATAAGTATACCGTGTCGTTTTGTATGATCTCCGCTCCTCATTTCTTAACATTTACTTATTATTATGTTGTTCTGAATACTAGAATAAATACGTCGAAGTTACACTGACAAACAAATTACGTTTAATACGCCCGGCACAGAATTCGTAATTTGAAAGATGACACATGTGTAACGTGGAATATTATGTCATGAATAAGCTACTTAGAAGTACATCACCCAACTCGGACTTGCGATTTGTGACATTTAGTAGTTCTTGCTAGGGTAGCAGCGCTAGTTCGCAAAGTCCAAAAATGTGTAGCATTACGTATAGTGGGTAGTGTTTTGGTGGGTGGTGTCACTGGGAAACTAAGTCAATATAGTGGCGCCACCTATCGACTGGAACATACATTAATGCACACTGATGTTATTTTGGATATCAGAACAGGACAGTGTGGTGCACAATGTATTGGCGACCATGTCACATTGACTGTGTCCGGTGGGTATTGGCTGGGGGTTAAGAGCCATTTTGGATCGTTCGAAATCTCAAGTCCTTACCACGTATTAGTGGGGTGCGTAGGGGTTTGAAACAATACAAACATTTTGATGCAGATGTACGAGACAACCCCTACTCTTTCTTAAAATCAAAGTCTATACTTGATACTTTCAAAAAACTAACCAGAAGGATGATCAAATGAACACGCAGTTCAACCTGAGATTATCCATCTGATATGATCCGTAGCTGAATACGTCCACTGACCTATCAAAATGATGGAAAACATTGTGCATCCTCATTAATCCAAGAGGAAGCAACTTTACCACAGACTAGACACATATTCTATAGACGACAAACCGAGTGGCACTGATATCTGATCCTAACCTGACCACACTCATTAGGTGATTCGAAGGCTCAACAGATCAGGGAAAGACGATATATCTGTGGCACCATGTGTCATCGCGGATATAATGAATCTATCCTTCCAAATATGACAATAGTCGTCTCCGTATATGGGACACAGGCATCCAGGCTGATTCAGCCTTTATCATGAATAAGGGTCATTATCAGATTTCGGTGTACTTTCGATGTCCCAAAAGTTTGATCTGCTCTCGTTGCCACGGAAATGTATAAAAGAAAACCAGTTTTTTGCATAAAATGATGTTGTGAACTGTGTATACCGCTTTAATAACCGTAATCAGTTGGCAAAATGATGTATACTGAATGCTAAGAATACACGTTTTATTACTATTACTGTTGTTTATAATGATAATAACTTTGAACATGTACCGGATAACTCAACGAAGCATGGTTACCAGATCTAGCCAACATGCACATGCTACGAATTAGAATAACATGTGACCTGCTAGACGGCCTGTGAGATATTGTCTATGCATAATGCACTGCCCTCATGCCCATTATTTGTGTAGCTAATATAGGGACACGTGACCGCAAGGACAAAATACAATGGAGTAGGTGTTGATGATGTTTTGTAGCATGTGTTACCAAAACGGTCACAATGGAGAAAAAAAAGACGTTATATATATGTGTGTGAGTGTGTGTATGTGTGTGTGTGAGTGTGTGGATGTGTGTGTGCGCGCGCGCGGGTGTGTGTGTGTCTGTGTCTGTGTCTGTCTGTGTATGTGTCTGTGTATGTGTGTTTTCTTTTAGGTGTGTGTATTTGTGTGTGCATGCGTGCGTACGTGTATGTGCCATTTTAAATCTCGCTGGCTGCGAAGGCACCTTCGTCGATGGCTGTGTCGCCTGAGGTCGTCCAGTCTGCCACATCAGCGAGTATTGGTGTATGTCAAACTGGCCTTCTTCCACTATCGATTAAATACTGACGTGCGGATGATCAAAAGCATGGGCAATTACGCGCAACATCGAAGGTTGTATGTAAATCTATATTAGCCCTATTATCGCACACGTGTACGTTAATAGGTACTGTATGTACTAGTCAAGCACATTTATTATTAACGGATGGCAGTAGTGACCATTTGATGATATTCGCTTTACGTAGTTATGAAATAGAGAAACAGAAATGCGGCACATTTAAATATATAAGATAAATATCACATGTTATCTTATATATATAAGATAAGTATGACATGTTATCTTATATATGAGATAAATACCACATGTTATCTTATATATAAGATAAATATCACATGTTATCTTATATATAAGATAAGTATATGTTATCTTATATATAAGATAAATACCTCATGTTATCTTATATATAAGATAAGTATCACATCGTCATCAACCCACATCAAGTCCGTGGCTTACACAACCCTTGTCCGCCTAATACTTGAGTACGCGTCAGCATCATGGGATCCACATTGCCTAAAGAATATTAAAGCTATAGAAATAACTCAAAGACAAGCCGCCAGATGTTGTAAGCACTACTACTCTAGATAGCAAGGAACGATAACACAACTCCTTAAAGCCCGTCAGTGGGACAACCTCCAAACAAGAAGGAATGATGATAATGATAACAATAATGTCAATAAATATGGTGTGTGACTCTGTCACAAGGGTTGAGTGATGCGCCTAGTGCTATAGCGTAGTGTGGTTAGTAGCTTGCTTCTGACCTCCAGCTTTCAGCTTCAGCCGCCAGATAGCCTCATCCGAGGCGAAAAGAGAGCCGAGTGCGTAAGTCTTTCCTTCTGGTATATAGCCTCTCCTCAATCAAGACTCATGCAGTGCCTCGTTGCGACACCATATGGTAACTGGACACCTTGCGGCTCCAGGCCAAACCTGCATGGGATCTAGTGGTCCAGCCACGAAAAACCTTGGCGGAGCAGCATGAGCCCGAAATGTGCAGGGTGCAGGGCCCACCAGTGTGTGGACACGTCCCGACCCTCACAAATCATGTTCCAGTTATGGGGCAAATAGCAAAGCAGAGGATGTGATGGACAGCATGTCCCCTCAGTTCCGGCGGCGGAAGATCCAGTTGTATGGATAAAGGCGGCGAGCACAGCTCAGTACGAGTTACTGTTCTTTGGAGTAAACCAAATAAAAAACCGGTAGAAAGCAATGGGAAACCATTGCTGTATCTTTCCCAAGACAATCATGACCCACAAAATCACAGAAATAACGTTAACAGCGTGAACGGTTGTTCTGACAGTTCTGACAGGACCACCTCGCTCTGTATGGATAGTCATGTGCAATAGGTGACACCAGATCGTCATCCAGCTACTGTGTGCAACCGAAAGATGTTGACTATTGCTACATGGAATGTAAGAACTCTATATCAGAAAGGAAAATTAGAAAACATCAAACAAGAAGCGACAAGACTGAGGATAAATATAATGGGAATTGTGAAGTTAGATGGACAGGGGCAGGACTGATGACATCAGATAATTACACAACAATTTACTCAGGAGGCGATAAACATAAAATAGGAGTTGGAATTCTGTTGGA
Organism: Paraescarpia echinospica; assembly: GCA_020002185.1. Taxonomy (NCBI): domain Eukaryota; kingdom Metazoa; phylum Annelida; class Polychaeta; order Sabellida; family Siboglinidae; genus Paraescarpia; species Paraescarpia echinospica. The sequence continues at coordinate 61,439,430 of CM034540.1, read as the reverse complement.
TGAAGAAAAAGCAAAATGCTTACTAGAATACTGGACCATATCGGATCGCATCCTCTTGGTGAAAATCAGTGGCAAACCATTTAACATTAACATCATACAAGTGTACGCACCAACCGCAGACAAATCTGATGAAGAGCACGAAACATTTGATAATGTTCTTGAATTGGCAAAATCTCATAGCAAATCACAGTAGATTGTAATAGTTATGGGAGACTTTAATGCTAAAGTTGGTGGGGAAAGATGCGAAGACATAGTTGGACCACATGGCCTGGGGAGCAGAAATGAGAGAGGAGATAAACTAAAAGAGTGGGCAAAATCTCATTACATGATTGTATGAAACACCTGGTTCCAACAACACCCAAGAAGACTTTGGACTTGGCAAAGTCCAGGAGACCGTACACGGAACCAAATTGATTATATATTGGTCAGTAAAAGATTTATAAATGCCCTACTGGTGGCAAAGACCTTTCCCGGGGCAAACTGCGATTCCGACCATGTGCCAGTGCGAGCCAAGTTCCGACTGAAACTGAAGAAAAGGAAAAGAGCAACAAGGAACCTGAAACTAGATATGAATATACTAAAATCAGATTCAGCGATCAAAGAGAAATTCAATGTAGCAGTTCAAAACCGTTTCAATGTTCTGAATAACATTCACGATGTGGACGACCAATGGGAACAAATGAAGGAATCAATCACACAGGCTGCAGAAGAAACTATTCCTAGGCAGTGCAGAAAAGCAAAGAAAAAATGGATGACTGACGATATTCTAAAGTTGATGGACGAAAGGAGGAAAATTAAGCAAAATCATGAGGCGTATGTAGCAATGAACAAGGATATAACGGCAAAATGTGATCTAGCGAAAGAGGAGTGGCTTAATGAACAATGCAAAGAAATTGAACAGAAGAATAAGCACGTCACAAAATCCATGCATGCTAGAATAAGAGAAATCACAGGGAAAAGAACATGCTCAGCTACAGGTTGCCTGAAATCTAAAGAAGGAAACATAATAATGGACAAAGATAAAATACTCGAGAGATGGTCAGAATATATTGGTGAACTGTACGATGATGAAAGGGGTGAAAGACCATCAATTAAGAAGAACTTTGATGGTCCTCTTATATTGAAGGACGAGATTCGAAAAGTAATCAGATCAATGAAAAAGGGAAAAGCTGCTGGACCAGATAATATTACCATTGAAATGATTGAGTTTTTACAAGAATTTGGATTTGATATAGTAACAGACTTTTTGAACAAAATGTATGACAGCGGAAGAATCCCAACTGATTTATTTAGATCCATTTTTGTAGCAATACCAAAGAAACCAGGCGCAATTGAATGTGAACTACACCGTGCAATTAGTCTCGTGAGTCATTTCACCAAGATATTGCTTAAAATTATTATGACCAGGATGAGAAACAAAATAAAGCCGGAAATTGCTTAGGAACAATGTGGATTTGTAGAAGATAAAGGTACAAGTAATGCAATATACATCCTACGAAAACTGATTGAGAGAGCACTGGAAGTGCTGAAAGATCTGTATGTATGTTTTATTGATTACACAAGTTCGTCATGAAGAAATAATATCGATGCTGGAGTGTTTGAACATTGATGGGAAAGATCTGAGAGTTGTGAGAAATATGTACTGGGATCAAACAGCAGCAATATGAATAGAAAATGACATCAATAAATTTCAAGAAATAAGACGTGGTGTAAGACAAGGATGTGTCCTATCACCCGATCTCTTTTCACTATACAGTGAGATCATCTTACGTACATTAGAAGATATGCCGGGTATTAAAGTAGGGGAATATAACATGAATCATTTACGATATGCAGACGACACGGTACTGATTGCTGAGTACGAAATAGATCTACAACAGATGTTAGATACAGTAATAAGGGAAAGTGAGAAAAAAGATGTTACTAAACAAAAAGAAAACATAAATCATGGTCATCTCAAAGAAAAATTACTCTCCAACATGCAACATGGTAGCATATGGCACTGTTTTGAAGCAAGTCCGAACGTTTAACTATCTAGGATCACTGATAACATCCGACGGTCGTTGCAACGATGAGATCAAGAGACGAATTGCTCAAGCCAAAACAGCTTTTCACAACATGAAAAACATTTTAACAAATAAAACAGTATCAATTGAAGTGAGAAAACGTGTACTGCAATGCTACATAGAGCCCATATTGCTATATGGATGTGAATCCTGGACAATAACAAAAAGTTCACATAAAACCATAGAAGCCACTGAAATGTGGTTCTTAAGAAGAATGCTGCAAGTGCCATGGACTGCAAAGCAAAGCAATGAAGTCATCCTTAGGACAGCCAAATCAAAAAGAAAGATCATCAACAAAGTTAGAACACAACAAGCACGATTTAAAGGCCATGTCATGAAAACGAAAAAGTTAGAACATATAGTAACAACAGAAAAGATAGAAGGAAAAAGAACCAGAGGACGCCAGCAGAGAATAAAAATAATAGATAGTCTCTCAACATGGTGTGGAAGGAGCTCAACAGAACTGCTACAAACTACGCACGACCGTGCAGTTTGGAGGGCCATGATCGCCAACGCCTATGACAGACGTGGCACGTAGAAGAAGAAGAATGTTGATAACGAAGATATGAAGATAATGAAGAAGATGTAGACACACGACTACATCCATATCACCAGCCCACACTTCTGTATATAGACGCCTATCTCTACAAACCTTCATAGTAACCACGCACTCAAATATCCTTCCGTTCGTCCGTCCGTCCGTCCGTCCGTCCGTCCGCCCGTTGGTCTATCTATCTAATCGTTCGTTCGTTCGTTCGTTCGTCCGTCCTTTGCTCTATCCATCCAATTGTCTTGTTTCCATTTACTCTAAAGTTACGAGTCCCTGTACATATCTTTACTTACGTGAAAACGGCTTGAGTTTGCTACTTCCGAACAACATCCAGTTGTTGACAGAATTCGCCTTGGTCCCACCTGGAAAGGGTTTTGCAAGGACGATCGCCAACATCCCTGCGAACAACAGTCCGAATGTTCGTGCTGCCGTAGACATGTTCTTGCGCCTTCAGCTAGACCACTGAATACAGTGACGCCACCTGCGTCATCTACTTTATAACCGCGATACTTGTAAACTGCCGGGGACTATGTAATTGGTAGGTAATCAGCACAGAACACGCGCTGTGCATTATAGAAGAGCGCTAAACGACGTGCGAAAGTTCTTTCCGTAAGGAATGCTTGCCTTGTTGTGTAATGGTTCTGTCTTACGAACAAAGCCGCCCGAAGGTTGTATGTGCTATATGCCGGTAAATTACGTGATAATGATGCGAAAATATTTATTAATTATATAGTTATCCAGGCTACCTATGAATGCCTTTTTCATTTCTAAATTCCGTAAAATATTCAGATAACGACATACTTCAACGAGTTTATCGTTCACTTCAGTGTTTTATCTACTTATGTATCAGATTCCACATTTTCTTAATATGTTATTGAACAAAGAAGACAAAAGTAATTCACAATAACAATAAGCCTTATAAAGGTATATATGCCTATATATATATATATGTGTGTGTGTGTGTGTGTGTGTGTGTCTGTCTGTGTGTGTGTGTGTGTGTGTGTGTGTGTGTGTGTGTGTGTGTGTGTGTGTGTGTGTGTGTGTGTGTGTGTGTGTGTGTGTGTGTGTGTGTGTGTGCGTATATACTGTAAATAGTATATTGTGCGTTGAAATGAACGATCATGATCGGTGGAAAGTGAAAATAACGTCACTTCCGGTGGAAGGTCAAATATCAAGGTAAAAGGTCAAGGGGCGCCCCATGGCGAATAGGTCAAGGTCAAATAGCGCCCCTGGCGAATAGGTCATGGACTACACAACTATGTCATAATAAGTCAAATGCCGTTATTAAATATTGCGCATGCGCAGCGGTGTGATTACTTATGTCGAATAGATGAAAAACCATTTTTTTGGTATAGCGCCTCCTAACATATGCATTTAGAACTAAAAAATCAGTCAAATCCCGACGAATAAGTAGGGAACTAGAAAACTAGGTCAAATTATGTAATTTCCGGAGTCAATTTCGGGGGAATTTAGGCCCTGTTCATTAAAATGCGCATTCACGCTCAATCGACAATTGATGTCACATGTAGATTAAAAATTATATGTCAAATTTCGAGGTCAAATTTGTAGGTCAACGTACAAGCTAGACGATAGATGGTGGTACCGCCTATTGGTACTTTTGGCCTGTATGTCGAGGCTTAGCTTAAGGACCGAGCCCTTGTTTGACTGGTATAAAACGTGGTGTTATATAAGGTGTTATTACTAAAAGGTTTATAAATTAATCGGATGGGTATATTTTAACGCTGGTTTGTAGAGAAGGTCGAATACATATAGGTTGGAGTGACACCTTTGTACCTGAGTGACTGTGTCAGTGTGTCCCTTCCTTAAGTGCTTTCCACTCTGATTCCACATCCTCCCTTTGTTCTTGTTTTGTATTGGGCCATCACCTCTCCTTCACATTTCCACCATTTGATTACCTGTCTTTGTTTCCCCCTTCTCTGTTTGCCTCTTCCTCCCAAATGTGTCTAGTGGAACCCGTAAGTTTTTGTAACTAGAAAATATGTTAAACTACTTTCATGTTACCACAAAGCTTTACCACGATTCTATGTGCACAAGCTATAATCTTTCCGTACTTAACACCGACAGTATTTGAACCTGTCACAAACGACACTGGGATATGTTTATCAAACCTACTTCCGGTTATCGTACAGTTTTACGATGTCTTACGCTTACCATGCAGGTTTACTACCTTCCCATCACCCTACTTCCGGTTACCGTACAGGTTCAAGATGTATTATATTTTTAACCGTACTTCCGTTTACCAGACACTTTCATTATGTATTTTTAAGCCTTCCTCTTCTTCTTCTTCGTCTTCATTTTCTTCTTCCCCTTGCTCCCTTGCGGGGTGGGGTCCACGTCACTTGGTAGCTTCTTCTACTTTTCTTATCAGTTATTTCCACCTCTCTCTCTCTCTCATCCGCAATGGCCGACCATTCATGGCTGTTCACGCCAGCCCTCCCCAGGTATCTTTTTATGCTGTCGTTCCATCTTAGTCTTGGTCTTCCTCTCCTTCGCCTGCCACCCTCTTCTACTTTCCATGCTCTTTTCGCCAGTCTGTCTCTACCCATTCTATGTACATGTCCCGCCCATCTCATTCAGTTACCGGTTACTTTCCTTTTTAGGTGTTTCATCATTCCAATCTCCTCTCTCAATTCCTTCATCTTCCTTCTATCCTTTCGCGTTACTCTACATATTCTTCTGACCCAGTTGTTTTCTGCTACCTGTAGTTTCTCCTCCTGTCTCTCTGTCAGTGGCAGTGTTTCCAACCCATATATACAAGCTGGTACAACGCAGGCTTCCAACACTTTTCCTTTCAGTTGTTTCTTCAGTTTTCTGTCCCGCATAATGCCTTCTACCCTCTTCCATGCTGCTGCTCCTGCTTGCACCCTCCTCTGTATTTCTTTAATACTCCTTCCATCCTCACACACTGTACCGCCCAGGTATACAAAGCTGTTCACTTGTTTAATTTTTCTTTCCGCCAACAACTACATGCAGATCTACCTCCTGTTCACCTATCCACATTACTTCAGTCTTCTCCATATTCATTCGGAGGCCGTGTTTTCTGAAGGTGTCACTCCATTCTTGCATGCTTCCTGTGGCTCCTCTTTGTTATTAGCCATTACAGTATCTTCTTAAGTTCTTCCTGCTCCAATATCTTTCCACTGATCAGGTTCATCACCACAACGAAAAGCAGAGGACTCAAGGAGCTTCCCTGTCTGAATCCTACTTCCACTCCAAATTGTTCCGATGTTTCTCCTTCGACTCTCACTACCGCTGTTGTCTCCTTGTACATTTCTTCCACCATTTTGGCTTCTGCTTCTCCAATCTCCATCCATCTCATGACTGCAAATGCAAGTTCTCTCGGCACGGTGTCAAATGCCTTTTTCAGATCTACAAAACCGAATGCTACATCATTTTTAAATTATCTCTACTTCTCGATAATTTGTCTGATGGCAAACAATCTATCATCTGTTCCTCTCCCTTTCTTAAATCCCAGCTGATTCTCTCTCTGATTTTGCTCTCCACTGTAAGCCTCACCCTAGCATCCAGTATCCTTTCCAACAATTTCAGGGCTTGGCTCAGTAATGGGATGCCTCTGTATCTCCCTGGGTCATGGATGTCCCCTTTCCCCTTCCATATCGGCTCAATCACTCCTCTTCGCCACTCTGCTGGTATATCTCCTGCTGTGAAGCACACATTAAACAGCCTCGTCAGCCACTTGGTTCCAACTAGTCTGTTTGCTTTCACCATTTCCACTGAGAGTTCATCCACTCCTACAGCCTTTCCTGTTTTCATCTTCTTTACTGCTTTCTCCACCTCTTCTTCTGTTATTGTCCTCACCTCCAGCTCTCTCCTTACAGTATGAGGTATCTCTGTCTCATATTCTTCCTCCGGATTTAGTAGTTTCTTGAAGTACTCCTCCCAAACATCCAGCACTTGTTTTGCTCCAGTGACCAGTGTCCCGTCGCTTCTCTTCATTGCTGATGTTCGTATAGTATCTTTGCTGTCTCTGTCTCTATCCCTGGCGAGTTTGAAGATCAGTTTTTCCCCTCCATCTTCTTCAATCCTATCACATAATTCCTATTGTTTTTCATCTCTTGCTTTAGCAACTGCCTCATTTTCTGCCTTCTTCTTCTCCCGCTACTTCTGCTTCAGCCTTGTCTTTTCTTCATCACTCGCTTCTTCCACACACTTCAGTGCCTCCTTTTTTCTCGTATTGCTTGTTCAACTTCCTGGTTCCACCACCACTGTTCTTTCTTCTTTCAGCTTTGTGTCGGCTTTCTTGATGTTCGGCCACATATCTCCTCAGCTGTTCTAACAAAGCCTTCCTTAAGTGCTTTCCACTCTGATTCCACATCCTCCCTTTGTTCTTGGAATAGCCTGAACTTCCTTTCTACTTTAGTTTTGTATTTGGCCATCACCTCTCCTTCACATTTCCACCATTTGATTACCTGTCTTTGTTTCCCCTTCTCTATTTGCCTCTTCCTATTCACATTTTATTAACCAATGGTTTATGTTGGCTCGTTATGTGCTCTCCTGCCAGAACTTTGCAGTCCCTAACCTTTTTCAACTGGCTACTTCTAGCAATCAGCAGATCTATCTCTGTTCTGTTGTTTCCACTTCTGTATGTGATCTTGTGTGATTCCTTCTTCTGAAAGAAGGAGTTTACTACAACTAGCTGATTTCTCCCTAGCATCTCGACCACATCTTGCCCCTCTCTGTTTCTCGTTCCACATCCGTACTTTCCTAAGGTCTCCTCACTGTTCTGTCTCTTTCTTACATGTGCATTTAGATCACCTGCCATAACCAACATTGTCTCTGGCTCCACAAGCCCAATAACTTCTTCCAGGTTGTTTCGGAATGCATCCTTGTCTTCTTGAGTTCTCCTTGACTGTGGTGTGTAGTCCGATAGTATGCACATCATCTCTCCTCCAACTAACATCCACACTGCAATTATCCTGCCTTCCCATCGTTCCACCTTGATGACTTCCTTGATGTAGTCCTCCTTCATAATCACTCGCACTCCATTCGTCCTTCCATCTCCCCCTGCATGCAACATCTTAAACCCACCTCCCAGATCCACTGCCCGGTCCCCTTTCCATTTGGTTTCTTGTACCCCTATCACTGACAGTTGCCGCCTCTTCAATAGCTCCACCACCTCCACTCGTTTCCCCGCAATTGTTCCCACATTGAGGGTGGTAAACCGGACTTTGCCTTAGAGTCGATGTCGGCTGTTCGACCCTCTAAGTCTTCGCAAATTTCTCGCTGGTGCCTGGGTCCCAGCGAGTCGGTTCCCCGCACGCGGTAGCCATTCTCGTAATTACTAAGTGACATAGCATATCATTGAGCTTATTTATTCGAGCCACATGGCGATGCCCATGCTGACCCATGTGGTGGGTTTGTCTTACATGTTTTCCTTCCCGTAGGTCAATGTCTTCCATGACTAGTGGACTTGATCTGCCCATGGTTTGAATTCAGACTTTTCCTACTAATTAGGGTAATTAATTAATTAAGTACTAATTAGTAACAAATGAGTAGCGCAATTATTGGAGGAGAACGTTAGCAATGACTAAAAATAGTAAATAGCGACCAATTGGTATTAATTAGGTGCACGGGGTAGGTGGGAAAGATTTTAGAGTGAAGTGACGTCCCTGGGGATCAGCGAGGTTAATATCATGACGCGCGGGAAGGTTCTAGAAGGTTCTAGAACCTTCTAGAAGCTTCTAGACCGGTGCGGTGGTGGAGGTGGGGACGAGCGGTTTAGATTACGCCTGGCGCGCTGGAGATCAGGAGGGCAATTGAGTGGCCTGGTTTTCACGACTCACTGGCAAATGGTGGTGTCGAATGTCAGGCTGTAGGATTTTTATGTGCATTGTTTGACGGGAGGCCGGATAAATGTTTTTCGTGTCGCATAGGCTCCCGATGTGGCTATTGCCTGTCAGTACTGGCCGCGGTACGGCTGATTTTTTGGTAACAGCCGATGCACGTGCATTAGCGGTGCAAAATCGTTATAGCGGCTGGCGCCTGGCGCTGTCAGGAGGCGCGTGCATTGGAGTTAGCGTTATAGCAGCTGGGGGGCCAAATGTGTAGGTGGAAATATAGGCATTATTCGTGTGGAGGCCGGAGCTGTCAGGAGACGCGTGCATTGGAGTTATCGTTATAGCAGCTGGGGGACCAAATGTGTAGGTGGAAATATAGGCATTATTCGTGTGGAGGCCGGAGCTGCCAGGGGACGCGTGCATTGGAGTTATCGTTATAGCAGCTGGGGACCAAATGTGTAGGTGGAAATTATTCGTGTGTGAGTTGGAATGCTGGTGGCGTGCGAAAGGAAACACAGAAACAACAATAAACGGTGAGAAATAAATTTTATTGGTATACAGAATTTGTTATGAAGACGGAAAGGGGTCATGGGGGTACCCCAAAGCCGTTGCGGCCGGGGGGCTGTGGAGGAAAGCCTAAATGAACGGAAAGATGTGCTGGGATGGGTGGCGCAAATGACGGGAGGAGAATTTGAGGGCGTGGAAAGATATCAGCAAAGGAGAACGGCTGTGTGAAAGTCTCTTCTGGTAGGGGGTTGTCTGCATTTAGAAATTGTAAATCAGGGGTACCACTGTAGCCGTCGTCGAAATTTTCTTCTGGTTCTTCGTCACTGTCGTATTGTTGTTCTTGTTGTTGTTCTTGTTGTCGTTGCGGCTCGACGGCTAAGATGGGCTGGTGGTGGCATCGTGACGAGGTGAAGCTGATTGTGTGAAGGGCAGGTCCGACGAAGTGCACTATAGTCCCCCGTCCGATATCGCAGCGTCGATGCGTTAAGCTAGGGTCGATCACGTAGATGTGTCTGCTGGGGGAAGGAGGAAAAGTTCAATTAGCGTCGGGGTAGCGACTACTGGCGCGTGGGGGTCGCTCTGCCGGGTGGCCATTCCGAGGAGTGTGGTTGTGTCCTCCCATAAGGAGCCGATTGACAAGTTCGGGCGCCACGATCAATAGGCGATATCTGTGGAGAAGGAAAAAGTGTTAAGGGGTGTGAGGTGGTCGGCGACGTCCAAGGTACAATGTGGCCCCAGGCCTATCGGCGCGCGGCCTTCTATCGATCATAATTAGATCGCCTGGGCTCAAATTTATTCTAGATCTATTAATGAAGCCGTTTCGATGCGAGGGCCTCGCAAGGGTTTGCCCGCGCCCTATATGTAGAGTATCGAAGCCGGCGATGTTTCGTCTGCAATTATGAAAAAAGTATTAAAGTAGCGGCGCGTCTCTTTTTAGGTGGGGGCCCCTGTAAAAAAAGCATTAAGTCTGTAGCGGGGCGTTTGTAAATAGTGGGGCGCCCGGAAAAGCAGCTATAGGCTTTATCGAAAGTAGGCGTCCGCAAATAAAGGTAAATTAAAAAAAAGCGCTATTTAGTTAGTATCGTTAAACGTGCCTTTCGCCGGGGCGTGGTAGACGCATCGCAAATAAAGGTAAATAAAAAAAGCGCTATTTAGTTAGTATCGTTAAACGTACCTTTCGCCGGGGCGTGGTAGACGCATAGAGGGGGGCGCGCAGGTTCCCCGTACGCACGACGTTGAAGTGTTCGCCGTCGCAGCAGTCGGGCGACAGGTCGAAGCCGAATATGGTGTAGCCGCTGCCGAACTCGCCGCGCGTCACATCGAACCCCTCGTCCTCGTACGCCTTCCCCGTCGCGGCGAACAGGTTCATATAGCTTCGGATGTAGCGCCGATGCGCGAAGTCCGGCTGCAGCGGCTTGCTCGGCACCTGGCGTCCATCGACGTAGAGGGCGAAGAAGTTTATGTCGTTGTGCTTCGCGTTGAACGGGTTTTTATCGTAGGCCCCGTTGTAGGCGTCGTTGTCGATCAGGCACATGAACACGCGTCTCGGGAGCGTGCCCAGATAGACGTTCTCGTGCGTGTGCGACATCGTACCCTGCGGTATCGAGAACACCTTGCAGTCGACGCGGCGCATCGGATACTTGGCCGTCCCGTGCGTCAGCGCCTTGATGTGGCCGAGCTGGACGGCCGGGTTCAACTTGACCTTGCGCGCCTGCAGGTAGGCCTCCAGCAGAAAGATCTTGAACCCCGGATCGACGACGTCGCCCATGAGCGCGAAGGCGTCCTTGCTACGCACCAGTCGCATCTTCAGGTCGACGCCGTTCACCAGGCACAGGTTTTGCATGAGCACGTCGACGTGCAGGCGTCCTATCATGTCGAATTCGCGGCTACCGTGTACGAAATCGTGCCGATGCGCGAAGCCGCCGTTGTTGTTGTTGGTCGCCTCCATGCGCCCGGCGGTGTCCTTGCACCACAGGTCGGCCTCGAGCTGCGACTTTTTGGCGTCGGGCCCGTAACTGAGCAGGGTCTCGAGGTAGGCCCGAAACGGGTACGTATTCGACGACGGCGTCACGAGCGTGCCGTTCAGCGTCACGTCGACCTGACTGAACATCGAATGCAGGAAATTGTTGACGGGCGCCACGACGCTGTCGTTCGCGAGCGCGGTACCGTCCCCCTTCACCACCTTGGCGCGCACGTACAGTCTAACGGACGACAGGTCCAGATAGTCGTCTCCGGATCCCGGAATGAGAAACTCGATAGGGCCGCCAGCGTCGAGGGCCGTCAGCGGCTGGTGATCGATCCACTGGCCGCTCTCGATGCTCGTCTGCGTCGTCGGCACGCTGAACAGGTCCAGTTCGGACTTTACGCCCTCGCACGACTGCCGATGCACGAACGCCATCCTACTACGTCTGCTTCGTTCGACGGCGCCTCCCCTTACTGTCAGGCGCCGCCTTGCCGGTCGGCCTTATGTACCCCGCCGAGGTAAAGCTCTTTACGACTACCACCGATGCACTACTACTACTACGCGGGAAATACGTCATCGCTCGGCCTCTTTCGACGGCGCCTCTTCTTGCTGGCCGTCGCCGGCTTGCCGGGCGGCTTTATGCGTCGTCGCTTTTTCGGCGGCGGGGGCCTATTCAGCAGCCCGTCGAGAAGGTCGGCGCCCGCCTCCCTCGCGCGCCTCTTTACCGCCTGTTTCAGATTGCCGCCGGCGACGACGTCCTGCGCCACGCGCACGCCCGTCTTGAGCGCGCGCTTGCCCAGCGCCATGGCCCCTCTCTTGATAAGCGGCATGGCGCTTCGAAACAGGCTGCCGAAGAGATTACCCAGTCCGTGACCCCGCTGCGCTCGGGCGCCTACGAACACCGGCAGGCCACCGCCGATCTGCCGCGTGTAGTAGTCCTCGTACACGTTTCGCGTCATCGTCAGAACAGTTTCGACTTGCGGCGTCGGACGTGAAGCGTCGTCACAACTTTTCCGTTCTCGAATGGTATCGACTGACCGAGGTCGTCTCTTATATCTATCTCGATCGACTCGAATTGGCGCCGCAGGAGCGGCGCGTATTGGACGCGGTCGAAGATGTTCGATACGATGCCGCCGTTCAAACCGTGGACGGTGACGGCTCGGATGAGGGGGGCGAATACGTCGCCGACGATGCGCGTCTCCACGATGTCCGTGTACACGAACAGGGTGTCGACGCCGCCGCTCAGGTCCACCGGGTGGGGCGCCTTCTCACTCGAACATGTACCCCGGGGGCAGGGCGCCGCCGTCCGCGGGCGTCCCGTAACTCGCGATATAGTCCGACTCGAAGCCTAGTATCTGGCTCAGGCGCCCGTCCCGCGGCATGTTAATTTCGACGCCCGGCGATAGAAGCAACGTCATCCGATTAGTGATGGCGCTGTACACTATTCGCACCTTGACCGTGTCGGTGCTCAGTTTCGCCAACGCCTCGTTGATTTTGCGCATCAGCTTTTTGGCGTTGCTGTAAAAGCCGTGCGGAATGTTGGCCTGACGGGCAATTTTTCCCCCGTCCTCGGTGGTGAAAAAGCCCACCTCCCCCCTCTCGCACGCCACGAAGAAGTAGGAGTCCACCGGCCTCACATTGTACCAGCTATGCGTGTACTGTAGCGACACCAGGCCGCATTCCCACTCCCCCGACAGGTCGACGCGCTGCGGCAGATTCGTCGTGTAGTGCGTCAACGTGTTTTCGGGGTGCGCCTTCATAGACGCGTTGCTCGGCAACGTGACGTAAAAGTCAGACGACGACGCCATCGCAGTAGGTAGCCGAGGCAACTACTCAGCAGCGCCGTCCACAGGTTGGAGTCGGCCGTGCCGCGCGTTAGATTGTATATACTGACGACGATCACCGTGTACAGGACGACGATCTGGCACAGGAAGACGATCTCGGCCTTAGGGCATTCGTTGCCGCAGAGACGCCAAGGAACGCTCGTGACGGAGGAGGCGTCGACGGCATCGGGCGCACCCACAGAGACGCATGAGTCGTCGACGGGTGTAGCGACAAATGCGCCTGAGTCGACGGCGGTGGGCGGCTTCTGCATTGGCTGCTGCTGTCGTCTCGTCCGCCCACATCGCGCTACTGCCGTCCGACGCTACGGCGCCGTTCCTTTATCCGCGCAGGCACACCATAGAGCGAGTTCGTCGACGGGCGTGGGGGCGACGGCGGTGTTGGTGGCGCGGCTCTCGTCTCCTCGGCAGTCTACTAATACAGCACGGTCCCCTTACAAAAAAAAACGAAAAGCCGTTGCACAGCCCCGCCTCGTGCAGTCGCCAGCACCCCGCGTGGCGCATCCAACGCGTCGTCATCCCTTATAGGTCACGCAGATAAATCATAGAGCGAGTTCGCCGACGTTGCGGGCGACGTCGATAGCATCGGTCGCAGCGACAACGGTAGCGGCGCCGGACGTCGGAAGAAAGTCTCCAGCGCTCTTCGTATTCCGTCCAACAACGCGTCGTCATCAGCCCTTATAGTCCACGAGCGCCTTGGCGTCGATCCAGCTATTGAACGAGGCCGGATAGCCGAACCATTTGACGAGCACCTCTTCGCCCTTACCGCGTCGTCGACGACGTCTCTGTAGAACGGCTTCCACCCGATATAGTTTGTCCTTCTCAACGATCACTTTTTGTAGCTCCAGCCCGTAGAAGGTGCCGTCCAGTATCGTGCCGGCGTCGTCCATCAGTCGGTAAACAGGAGGGTCGGTCGGGTGCGAATCTACGACGGTGAAGAGCTCTTCGCTCCAGTTAGGCATGTACCCCTTCTTGAAGACGCCCTTCGCCTTGCTGATGCGTACGCGATCCCCCGCTCGCAGTTTCGGCTTGCTTTTTTGACACCCTCCTCTGCCGCCATACAGACGCTGCCACACGCTCTCCTGATTCGACGCGTCGACGCTCGCCGGCGTCCTACCGATGCTTCGATGGTAGGCGTTGTTGTACGACCGCACGAAGTCCTGCAACGGCTCCACGGACCTCAGCGTCTGATGCTTCGTGAAGTACCGCCACATGCGCGTCTTCAGCGTACGATTGAATCGCTCAACGACGCTCGCCTTCGTCTCCTCGTTGTGCGTCACGAAATGGTGGACGCCGCGCGCCCTCAAAAGCGCCTGAAGGGGCCTGTTCAGAAACTCCGTCCCCTTGTCGGTTTGCAGGACGTGCGGCGGCGACGACGACGACAGCAGCCCCTCGAAGGCCGCGACGAGCGCCGGACCGGATTTGCGCTTCAACGGAACGCACCACGCCCGCTTCGAGAAGACGTCGATGACCGTCAATAGGAACGCAATGCCGTCGTTGTGCTTTTTCAGTTTAGCCACGTCGACGAGATCGGCTTGCCACTGCTGGTTTCGCCCGCCCACGATAACGCGACGTCGCTTAAATCGGCGCCTAACCGGCTTGTGAAGCGTATAGGCGTCCTGCGCCGCCAGCCACCGCCCGACGACCGGCTTGGGCACCGCGGCCGACCGGTGCAACGCGTCGACGCCGCCATAACTGCCTGCCCGTTTCGGGTCGAAGTAGGCGCGCTTCAGTAGGCCGTCGCGTTGTTGGCGCTCTCGTTGCGCACCACGAGTCCGCCGGGGCACCACCGCCATGGAGCGCGCGGCGCCGACGACGACGACGACGATACGGCGAACAAGAGGGCGGCGACGATGACCGCCGCAATTACGACGGCTACGACGACGACGAGTACTGATCTTCGGGCGGCGGGCATCCTCTACGGGGGGCGCTAAAAGCTGGACCACGGCATACGCTCGACGGACCGAGTGCGCCCCTTTCGCTTCTGCTCGCGCTCGACGGACCGAGTGCGCCCCTTTCGCTTCTGCTCGCGCTGTATATACGCCCGACGCTGGGGGTTGCCGACGAATTCCATAGGGACGTTCAGGCGCCTTATATGATCGCCGAACGCTTCCCAGCCAACCGGCGCGGGGGATCCTCTTACGCGTTCGCATGAGATCGTTCACGAGATCTACCATATTGCTTCCGGCGATAGGCGTACCGTCGTACACGAGCTCCGCTCGATCGTTCCAGCGAATCAGCGGGTCGGCCTTCAGTCGCGTCAACAGGAGGCGGGCCTTTTCTTTCAGCACTTTCGGTACGCTCTTCACGACCTCGCTCTCCATCTCCCCCGGTAATTGATCAGACGTAGGCGGCGGCGGCGGCGGCGACTGATCGGACGACGACTCGTTCTTCACTACGGACACGCGCATCGGCTGCTGCGCGCGAGACGCCTCCATGGCGTTGTAACGACTCAGCAGTTGATTGTACGCCACCACCTTTTCGCCTTCGGATAAATCTGCATGCTCGAGAACGGCTTTCATATCGCCGTCCAGGCTACTCATCACACGCGACGTGGTCGTGGTCGGTTGCGATAGTAACGGAAGTAGGCGCTCCACCAACCGGGGGTCTACCAGCGCCATCTTCTTCGCGTGCTGCATCAACCGGAAGCGGCGCAACAGCTGCAGGGCAAGGATGTGCCTCTTCACGCGCTCTGTCATCCTGCCGAATGACGGCGGCCGCGGCGCCCCCCGCCTTTTTTATAGTCTCGTCGGCACATAGACATACTGAACGGGGTCGTCGGGGAAAATTTCCGTACGCAGGCGCATGGTTTCCGGCGTTTCCTGTTTGAGATCCACCAGGAGGTAACCGTAGGCGGCCGACGTGGCATCTTTGTACGCCTCCACCATGTAGTTGACCCTACCCGGGTACATCTGCTTCGCCAGGTGACCTACTTGTCCAGCGTCCCGGGGACTCTTGAAGAGGACCATATACTGCGCGTTTAAACTGATTGTGCGATTTTCTTTCCCTTTCGGAAAGAGATTCTGCAAAAGCTGTACGACGGACGCGTTGCAGTGGTGACTTTTTTTAGTAAACAAAGTCGTGACGCTACTATCGGTCTCCGACATCAGGTCATCGAGCACTAGAAGCGTCCTCGTTTTGGTGTCCAGAAGCGACGGATCCGGCAAACCGTCTACAAATTCTACGCCGGACATAGAGTCGTAAGCGGTCTGCCACTGGCCGTAACACCACAGAATTTTCTCCGGTGGCGGCGAAATCATACACGAAGCAAACTTTAACAGGCGTACAACGAAAGTAGTCTTCCCGCACCCCGTAGGGCCGGACACTATACACGTAAAAGGGTGCTTCCACTTTCCGTCCATAGCAACATCTGGTGCGCCGACAACGTCACGATCGCCTATATGCACCACCATCGACGCTTTTCAGTCACTAGGGGGACATTAGTCACTAGATGGCAGCACACGACACCGCATAACCATTACATAACCTTTAGCTATTGCTAGTGCTACCCTCTAGTGAATGCGCTACTCATAACCATTACATAACCTTTTAGTTATTGCTAGTGCTTCCCTCTAGTGAAGGCGCTACTCATTTGTTACTAATTAGTACTTAATTAATTACCCTAATTTTTTACCTACTTAGTACCTGATTAGTCACTAGAGGCCGACATTCACCCTATTAGTGCCTCATTAGTTAGTAGAGGGCGACACCCTCTTTCTCATGACCCCCATCAATCACTTTGACGTTTACTAAAACATTAGTGCTAAAAAACGTAGGAATTCTACTTATAAAAAACTCAAAAGCCTTTGATCTTAGGTCACTTCCGGGGATGGCGCGTCCTGAACCACTACTATTAATGTTGTGTTATACTAGTCAGATAAGTTTCTGGTATAGTTGATGCAATATGCCGTTTAAAAAAATGTTGAATAATAGTAATATATCTTTTGAATTATGTAATTGATTCACGCAAACAATTTGTTAGAATTGCTGTTTCTAGTAAAATACTCATAAATAATAACTTGAAGTTATGGCACAACAAAGCCACGTTTAGAAAAATGAGATGTCATCATTCAAATTTTATTTACTGTAATACTTAGAGACATTAATTTGAGTTGAAACTTATATTTCACAGAAGAAACGACCGTCATGCAAATGCAAGCGACATATTGTGCAGCTGCCATTTCAAAGATGGAAAAAATGCCAACAATCTTTGCACCGAACAAAGATAAAGTCTTTGATTTTCCAGACATTGGTGCTAATGAGCCAAGATTGGTATGAACTATGTTTTACACACACACACACACACACACACGCACGCACGCACGCACGCACGCACGCACGCACGCACGCACGCACACACACACACACACATACACATATATATACTTATTTTCTTTTAGGCTAACAAATAGTGTGTATGTACTAAATTTGAGAAAACAAGTTTGTGTGTGTATGTATATATATATATATATATATATACACAAATATTTTTTTTTTTTTACAGAATGAGTGGTAGGTTGACCTTAATAAATGTTGGAAGTGGTCCCTCTAAAGCAGTTGTAAAGTTAAGACCCCTGTCAGTCACGCAAGTTGAGATGTCCGCTACACCATCTTATATATGTGTGACCTGTTATCCATATACTTTAGGTCCAAGGGGGTTTCAACCGCTTTTGGTGCACCTGATGGAAATCAAGCACCTGTTCAGCCACCTATTGGTGATAGGCAGCCAAGGTTTGTATATGAAAATATATTTTATTTGATGTAGCATCAAATATGTAATAATATCGAAACACCTACTGTTCCCGATGAGACCACCATATGGTCATCGTTTTTTATAACTCAATTAGAGTTGAAGCACAATGTGTCTTACAGAGCCATTCACGGGATTTACGTTTCAGCTTTAATTGCTGATATCCTGAAATCTGATCTGATCACAGATCCAAAAGAACATTTATTTGACATATATAAATAGTACCGTCAAGTACTCGATGCATTACTTAACAAACATGCACCTATGAAATCCAAATGTGCGTCAGAAAGGCCACCGACTCCACGGGTGACTTCAGAAATTATACTATCTAAAAGGCGTCGTAGTTATTTAGAGCGTGTAAGGCTCAAACCACGCTCGCCATTAGACAGGTCGCGCTATTCTAAGCAATGTCACATCTGTAACAGACAAATGGCCAAAAGCTAAATAAGATTATTATAATAAGTCTGATAATCCGCATCAGTTATGGAACTGCATCAATAACATTCTACATAGACGGCCTGCTCCATCGCTACCTGATCAGGTATCAATTAAGTCTCCATGTGACTCGTTCTCTAGTCACTTTAAGAATAAAATCAGCATTATTTGTTCAACTTTCCCAGGTCATACTCTGAGTAATGTCTATGTGGACTTTCCACAAGTAAATTCTTTACTTGTATCATTTGAACCAGCAACAGTTGATGAATTTAGAAAATAATTATGTCCTCCCGAAATAAGTGTTGTGAACGCATTAATTGGATCTACAACAAATATTATGTATGCATCACTTTGCTCTGGCTGTTTTCCTGATTATTTCAAATACGTCCATGTCACTCCACTTCTTGAGAAGTCATCTCTGCCTAAACAAGATCTAAACAGTTATATGCCTATTTCTAACATCTGCTTTATTTCCAAAATACTAGAAAAGGTTGTAGCAAGTCGTCTAAGGTCTCACATTAGCACAAATGTCTTAATTAATATGTCACAGACAGCATATATAAACAGTTTCATTCAACAGAGACTGCCCTCTTAAAGGGTCACAATGACATTAGCTTGAACATTAATAATGGTAAAGTGACTGCACTTATCTTACTAGATCTCTCTGCCGCTTTTGACACGATTGATCACAAAATTCTCATTGAACGCGTATTAATGTGGTACGGCATATCTGGCACAGCTCTCAGCTGGTTTTCTTCATACCTAACTGATAGATACCAAACCATAAATATTGGGAACTGCTTTTCGGCTGCACTGCCAACTTTATTTGGTGTTCCCTATGGTTCTGTTCTTGGACCTTTGCTTTTCACTCTTTACACCACGCCACTAAGCTCTGTTACACAGATACATAACTTGGATCATCATCTTTATGCTGATGACACTCAAATCTATATTTCATAGGCTACCCCGAATACAAATCGCTCCCTTAACCAACTTAGTGATTGCCTCCAAGATATCTTCCACTGGATGACTGATAACAAATTTAAATTAAATGTAAATAAAACTGAATTGATAATTATTGGTATTCTAATGCAGCGTAGCAAACTTGACGTTTTTTCCCTACGCGTATTTTGAATCAGCGTATCACACCAGCAACCTTGGTGCGGAATCTAGGAGTGGTCTTTGATAGTAACTTCAATTTCCGACAACACATATCTCAAACGTGTCGCTGCTGTTTTTATAATATTCGTGATCTTCGCCGTATTCGCCGGTATATGTCATTTTCTGTTGCTAAAACTATTGCAACAGCGCTTGTTAGCAGCAGACTTGATTATTGCAATACACTCCTTTATAATATCGCTAGCAAGGATATTACAAAACTTCAACGTGTCAAAAAATGTTTGGCAAGGGTAGTTACAAGATCTCCTCGTTTTTTTCGCTCTGTACCATTTTTGACGTTTTTGCATTGGCTTCCTGTACGATACCGTGTAATATTTAAGGTCTGTACCATTACATATCAGGCACTGTCCAGTAAGCAACCGTCTTATTTGCATTCACTGGTTACAATATAAAGCGCCCCAGAACAATTATTTGGATGGGGCGCAATATAAGAAATAAATTATTATTACACCTGTAAGAAAACATATCAAGCTTCGATCATCTAGTTCTGACCTACTTTTTAATCCTTGAGTCAACACTATCATTGGAACTAAGGCTTTTTCTGTTGATGCACCAACTCTTTGGAATATGCTCCCTATTAGTGTTAGATCAATTGAAAATTTTACAAAGTTCCGTCGTCGTTTACAAAACTTATCTTTACAACATTGCTTATCCAGTTAGATTGCTGAATTTGTTACTTTACTAACAATATGTAGGTTTGCATATGTGGCATGTATACATTACCCATAGCAACCATGAGAAGTCGTCCACCTCTTTTATGCTAAAAGACCTAGTATTATGGCATTAAGGAACGTTTTCATAATGATAACTTTCAGTACATAATGATCACCGTGAAGGAACGAAATACATAAAAAACTTATGGTTATGAGCTCATAAAAAATGTATGACGAGGAACTCTGACGGTGTTTGCATTTCTTTTGGTAGTCCTGGGTGAAGACTAACATGTCACTGCAGCCTCTACTTTTGGTAGTCCTGGGTGAAGACTAACATGTCACTGCAGCCTCTACTTTTGGTAGTCCTGGGTGAAGACTAACATGTCACTGCAGCCTCTACTTTTGGTAGTCCTGGGTGAAGACTAACATGTCACTGCAGCCTCTACTTTTGGTAGTCCTGGGTGAAGACTAACAAGTCACTGCAGCCTCTACTTTTGGTAGTCCTGGGTGAAGACTAACAAGTCACTGCAGCCTCTACTTTTGGTAGTCCTGGGTGAAGACTAACATGTCACTGCAGCCTCTACTTTTGGTAGTCCTGGGTGAAGACTAACATGTCACTGCAGCCTCTACTTTTGGTAGTCCTGGGTGAAGACTAACATGTCACTGCAGCCTCTACTTTTGGTAGTCCTGGGTGAAGACTAACATGTCACTGCAGCCTCTACTTTTGGTAGTCCTGGGTGAAGACTAACAAGTCACTGCAGCCTCTACTTTTGGTAGTCCTGGGTGAAGACTAACATGTCACTGCAGCCTCTACTTTTGGTAGTCCTGGGTGAAGACTAACAAGTCACTGCAGCCTCTACTTTTGGTAGTCCTGGGTGAAGACTAACAAGTCACTGCAGCCTCTACTTTTGGTAGTCCTGGGTGAAGACTAACATGTCACTGCAGCCTCTACTGACTGAGATGACGAAAACAATCTAATTCAATATGTTAACAAAACGGACATAGATTGTGGGAATCGACGCCACCAAACGACTCGTCGTTGTCGGACTTAAGGTGTTATCAACGTAAATTCGACCTTAGTTGCAAACAAACTCTTCGAACGCTAATTAAAAAACATTATTACCGCAAAATGACGACGGCAAGTGTTTGCATCATGTCTCGTTCTGTTAGAGGTAGAACGCGATCGGATCATTACTATTTGAATGGCAGCTTTGAATTGCTAGCTGCTTTTGGCAGCTGCGCGGAAATGCTGGGTGGGCGTTGTTTTAATTTTCGTGTATGCACACATACCCGAATGCATTGACAAACAGCAGATATGTGGGTGCTTTTTCACATTTCAGAAGAACCGACATTGAAGAGGTGAGGTTTAGTTAGTGCGCGGGCATAGGCTTTCCCTCGCCCTTTCCTACGCATTGTTAAAAACACAACTGCGACCATATAACTCTGGTATGCCAGGGTTCTCCAGATCCTCTTCAAAACATGGAAGGCAAAATAGGTTTCCACTCTTCCGTTTTATTGGTACTTATTCATGACGTCGTTCTGAACATTCAATAGGGCAAAGCTACGACTGGTACTTCAATGGTTAAAGTTCAAACGATCGTGGCATCATCTGAATTTTGTTTAGCTCAAACAGTAGGGCCCTTGCTTAACGCGTGAGTAGTACAACCAACGGAGTAATTAATTAACGCGTCGGAACCGGGCGGAGGGGGCATGGTGGATCAGCCCCCAATATTCGAGGAGGGGGCTGGGGATAGGATATTAGCCGCCCGATATTTAGGGAAGGGTTCTGCATTTTCTGGTGTAATTTGTGTTGGTGAGGGGGGCTAGATATAAGATTAGCCCCTCCAATATTTCCTCAAAGGGGGCTGGAAATCGAGGCTTCCTGATAACCTAATGAGAAGCTGAAGTTACGGCGCCGCGGCGTCGAACATTTTTCACCAGGACCCCCCTCCCATATTATTATTACAGATTATGTTTCGCACTATTGATTTTAAGCTAGTAAAATGCCCGTCACCTGACGGGGTAACTTGGTTGTACATACGTGACAATCGTGATAGCAATATTGAACAGTTATTACAAAACACACAGCATCCATCCTTACACAAACACCATAACGCGCTTGCTCAGTTAAACCTGTACTATTGTTTCTTGGCACGTAAAACGTAGACAATCGCGTCACGCACGTGTTTCAGTACTCGTTGTGTGTTCAAAATGACGATAGTTGGAGAGAAAGTTAAATTCGTATGTCCATCGACAGGCCATAGTCGTGATAGTGAAATATTATCAACTAATATTCATATTGATATGGTATTGGCTTGTGAATAGATGTAAGCCTGTTGTCTCAGCGTCTACTTCATGTTGGAAAAACAGTCCATGACGCAGGGGCACGTTTCTCGACGTATTTGCCGCATGCGCGTGGTTCCTACAATTGTTAAGTTACTTTTTAAGTTTTACACCCGCATTGCGTTTTATGTTTTGTACAATAGATTTACTTTGTAAAAGGTGATAAACTTGACGTATATGGGGTATTAAAAAATAAAGGTGTTACATTAAACTCGTGGGGTCGTAGATTAATCCTTGAAAGTTTAGGAGGAACACTTTACTTTAACAGACAAATGGTGCCGCCTCCTCGCGGAGTCACGATCATTTAACACTATAACGACACTTTATTTGGTCTGATGACGGCGGCGCCATCTTTCGGATTGTGTACGACTAATATTCTGAATTTATTACCAATGATGCGGACTATGTTGTAGTTGCGGGTCTAAAGATTCTTTCTGAATATGCACATATTTCGACGACTCGTGTCAACCATATCAATGCGGTGATAACATTGGATTTTAAAATGTTATCTGTCATCTAGATTTCATTGCTCTACCATCACAGACTTATATATTACTACGCTAACATTGGCGTAATAAACACATTATGAGTGCATCTCCTAGATCCACGAGTTACTTTCTATGTCCGTTCGCTTCCTTGGCCCCTTTGGCCTGTAGTCTATCTATTGGAGATGAACTTAAAAAAACACGAAGACATTTATTTAGAGTTGTTTACTTTTTCAGTGGACAAATTGAGTGGTGTTATGTTCTCTAGAGCGTGCCACGGTGGCATTATCATGGGAATAACGTATGTGAGTTATGTATGTTACACGAGATGTCGAGGAAATGGTTTTAGATAATATCGCGGCCACAATGTTGTTCTATGTTGAATTGTTTAGGAAGAATTGGCCGGTGACATGTTTACCGAAATTCCGAGGCCAGTGGCGTATTACCATAGGGACAACTGGGGCAAATGTCCCACTTATATAAACAATACATAAAACAAACAAACATAATTCAACAGACCTGCCCTATTATAGACCTAGCTGGACTGAATCCTAATTATGCCTTACAATCTTTAGAGATTTTTATAGAGGGAAGACGTGGACAAAACGTGAAGTTTCCAACCATTTTGCACTCTGTTGATATAAACATAAGCAAGTTCATCCTTTTTGCATCAGATCCTGTTCACTGCTATATTACCACCTGATTGGGCCCTTTCTTCGATATCGTGGTGTTGGAAACAACATGCAAAAGGTACAGGGATTTCACGATGGATCATCAAACTGCACAGAGCCTACACATTCCAATGGGTAGAATGTTAACACGAATTCTTTAATATTACAAGGAAATTTATATCTTGTTCTGAGCACTTCGGGAATTGTGAACTACGAACAGTGTATATGGCTGTCTATTATTTAGTATACCCCTCTTTTGTGGGATATTGCAGTAGCGACGTCACTAGCTTCGATCGTTTATATTATCTACCCCTTCTTTGGCTGCAAAACTGTGTGAAACAAGTAATACAACTCTTCTCTTGTTTTCAGTTTAATTTTTGTTACGAAAGGGTACATTGCATGACGAAAAAAGGCACCGTCATCAATCAACCAGTCATTATCTTTAGCCTAGATCAAACAATATCCGATGAAAATGACTGACAGTTGAAGACGGCGGGTAAGGCATGGAAGGAATCTGCAAGCCGGTCACCCAGCCTGTCGGGGAGGAGGAGGTGTGATTTCCCACACGGTGCTGCTTCAACAGCGAAAGGAGTTTTAATTACTCTCCTCCGAACCACGGTTACCTAAAATAAAATACATGGATCCAAACCTGATAACACCGTAATATTTAACGTACGATAATAATAAATACTGTAATTAACACTCATTAAACGCTTCGCTGCCGCGTCGTCAACTCGAACGATATCTAACGTCTCGTCTCATTCGGTCGTAGTTTACGAACACTACTTCCTCAAGTTCTTGTCGCCGTGGTGCAAGCGTTGTAGAGCTTGTGGTCCACATCTGGAAGTCATCATGGTCGTTTATTTCGACAACATTTAAGCGATGTAATAATCATGATATTAATAACAATATGAAGAAGACAAAGAAGAAGAAAATGAAGAAACATGTCCCGCCGCGGATCCACTTTGACTTCGTATGCCATTTACATACAACTGGGTGTCATGTGGAAACAATGTCGTAATATATCGGTCCACGTCAATCCGCAGCTGCGCAGTGAGCAACATCCTGACAATGTTGTGTCAATTCCATGTTGCAAGTTCACGACAATCCTCGCACCAATGGGACGCCAGTAGCGTATTACCATAGGGACAATTAGGGCAAACAAATCCATGGCCCAAAGCTCCCGGGAGCCCTACCCAACTGAAAATAACATTTATTCCAAGGCCCAGGACTTCAAGGGCATAGCGAGAAGGTTGTGTGTGCTCTGAACATGTTAGATTAAAAAAAATACTGTCACTTAAACAAATATTTAAATGCACACCTTCCTGGGTTTCGATGGAGGGCCTCACAAGCCAAACTTGCCCCAGTGTCCCAATATCATTTAATCCGCCTCTGTTGGAGACACCGTAAAACAGATAAGCTACGGGAACTAAAACAAGAGAGAGCACTGCACCTGGTGGTAGAAGCGAAGCAAACCATGGAACTGATTCAATGACCGTTGTCAACCAGCATCGACAGGGAGTAGCCCTGATCATCCAGAGGAAGCACAACAACTCTCTTCTTGAATGGAAGCCAATCAGTGAGAGACTTCTTTATGCTAGATTTAACTCCAGATTTATCAAACTTCAACTGCGCCAACAGCGCCATCAGAAGACGCAGAGGATAAGGACAAAGACACCTTCTAAGACAGTATTCAGTCAACTTTGGGAGGCTTCCCCCGACATGACGTACTAGTGGTTCCTAGGGACTTCAATGCAAGTGTGGAGAGCGACATCACAGATAGGGAGAGGATAACGGGCAAACATGGAACAGACAGGAGGAATGAAAATGGCAGCAGAATGTGTGACATGTGTGGGGAAAATGACTTTGTGATCGGAGGAACGCTTTTCTAACATAAGACAATTCACAAGCTGACATGAAGATCTCCAGGTGGCAAGATTAAGAGCCAAATAGATCTCATAAGCGGGAAATTAAGGCGCTCACTACAAGATGTCAGAACAAGGAGAGAACAGATGCTGGCAGCAACCATAGCCTGTTGGTGGGAAAACTGGCCCTGAAACTGAGGAAAGCCAAGACTGGAGAAAAGAAGCAACAGCGCTTTGCTACAAGCTACACAACCCAGAAACAAAGCAACAGTTCATAATTGCTCTGAAGAACAATTTTCGTATTCTGCAAGAGAAACAAAGTTGACAATACACAGTGTCAACAAGGCTATGGAGATAGCAGGGAAAACAGTCAATCTAAGAAAGAGTACTCAGAACTCCGAATCAATTTATTTTATAAATACAATACATATACAACGAATAACGCAAGTAATATATCAGGTCGGGAGACTCCCATTAAGATATATAATATCGCTAGCACAGGAGCCACCCCAAAATGTGTAGTGGATCTCCTCATCAAACTGGAACAAAATAGACCAAAGGAAGGAACTAAAGAATTGACTATTCACTGCAAAATCACCAAGATATAAAGAACGACTTTCGAAGGAATCTTCTCAGAATGACAAAGAAGTGAACAAGAGTGCTAGAATGGATAAACGCACATACATAGAGAGTCTGGCAACGGAGGCAGAAGAAGCAGCATGCAGACAAGACATGAAGCACTCTACACAATAACGAAGAAGCTGAAATGTGATACATGACCCAACCAGAACCTCCCACTGAAAGTCACAAATGGAAAGGGTATCATTGTTGAGAAAGAGAAGATGGAGATATGGAAGGAACATTTTTCAACCATTCTCAACCGTCCGGACCCATCCACCATTGCTGACATTCCTGAGGCAAAGGAGGACCTCGCGGTCAATCTCAATCGGATCACAGAAGTCCGAGAAGCTATTAAAGCTCAGAAGAATGGAAAAGCACCTTGAAATTACAGTATTTGTCCAGAAATGTTAAAAGCAGAGTAAGAGAAACACCGAGTATCCTTTGTCAGATCTTCCAGAAGATCTGGGATGAAGAAAACACACCAAACGAATGGAAGACGGGCACTATCATCAAACTACCAAAGAAAGGCGATTTGGGAAACTACAATAACTGGCGTGGTATCGCCTTGCTATTGCAGACATGCAAGATCTTCAGACGCATTACATTAAAGAGAATATCAGTAGCTATTGACACCATTATTCGACAAGAACAAACCGGTTTCAGAAGAGGCAAGCCTTACATAGATCACATATTCACTTCAAGACAAATCTTATAATAAAGCGCTGAATGGAACAGTGCCATCTATATTGCATTCATTGACTTCGAAAAGGCTTCCGACTCCCTCCACAGAGAATCCTTGTGGAAGATACTTCGTCACTACGGAATCCCCCAGTAGATGGTTCAGTGTCACGTTGCTTGTAACAACCACCTGGCATACAGCTTAAGCATCAAATCTGGCGTGAAGCAAATATGTATTCTTTCTCCCTTTCTTTTCCTTGCCATGACTGGCTGATGATGGAACTCATCAAAGAGGAAAACAGGGACATTAGATGGACACCTACCTCAATTCTGAAAGACCTGGACAATGCAGATGATATAGGACTGCTGTCTTGCAGACACAAGGACATGCAAAAAACAGATGGAGAAAATTACGGACACCACAAATCGGGCTAACTCAGCACATCAAAAACCAAATTGATTAGGAGCAACCACAAGACAGACAATCCCATCACTACAATCAACGGTGATGCCTTGGAAGAGGTCGATGGATATGTATACTTGGGAAGCAAAGTAACAACATATGAAGACTCCGAGAAAGATGCCACTGCTAGAATCAACAAAGGCAACCAGACGTTCGCCATGCTGAAATCCATCTGGCAGTCAAGACAGCTGAGATTAAAAACTAAACTGAAACTATACAATAGTAACGTACTTATTGTACTTCTCTATGGGTCTGACTCTGAGTGCTGGAAGCTGACAGCAAGACTAACACACAAGCTAGAGACCTTCCAAAACAAATGGGTATTTTGGCCGAACACCGTCACCAATGAAGAGCTGCTCTGCCTGACAGATTCAACATCCCTGGCTACGAAGATCAAGAGACGGAGATGGAGATGACTAGGGCACATTTGCAGAATGCCTACACGCGCACTACCAAAGATAGCCCTACGTTGGACAGCTGATGGAAGACGGAGACGAGGTCGCCCAAAAGAGACGTGGAGAAGAACAGTGGAGAAGGAAATAAAAGCCTGCCAGCTGACGTGGAGTACGATCAATGCACGGGCTGCTGACCGGCAGCAGTGGCGCTCTCTTGTTAACGCCTAATGTGCCACATAAGGCACGAAGAGGATTGAGTGAGTGCGTGGGAGACACCAACGGGATTGCGGTAGAGAATTTGTTAGCACAACTAAATTTAATTGCCCCGCTCTCGGTAAATCAGTTTTTCAGCCTCAAAGACAATCGTTCTTGTTCTTTCTGCAATGTCAATCTCAATATATCTCTCTGCTCTATGACGTACGTACGATCTTTAGATAATTAACTTGATGGACTCTGGTGTTATTTGCAATGCAGAGTAAATAGCTAGGAGGAATTTTATTATACAATTATTATACATTACGTAGGCCGGATTTAGGACTGTGGCGGCCCGTGGGCATTGTTTGACCGGTCATCCTATCATAACAGTTCTTACCTTCAACAATATGGACTTTAAAGCAGTCTCATTTTGATCACAAATCGGCATAATATATTTTGTCTCCAGGATATATTATTTCTCATATTATATACTCCTGTTTGCAAATGCAGAAGTCACGCATAAATATACTCATGACGTCATATTCTATACTCGGTTGTGCTAGATATATGAGCCGTTCTTGTGTCATGATTGTGGGAAGCCTTTTCTTGATGTATTTCAATTTTGAAAACGATCAGTCACCACAGCAACTGGAGACGTTCAACACTACATTGGCGTCGGACCGTGGTGAATATTCCGAGGGGGGTGGCCGAGGCTCACAGAAACTCTCCAAGTGCAGGTTCTCCAAAAACACATTGACGCTCTTCAAAATCATCCATTTGCATCCACCATCAGGCTCTCCGAACATCTCCAATTGCACCCCCTGATACTATAAAAACATGTCGAGGCTCTTCAAAAACCTACATTTCTACACAATTGAGGTTCCAGTTGCACCCGTCCCCTATGTATTGGGGAGCTAATCCTATATCTAGTCCCCTCATCTCCACAACTATTGGGGTGTCCATATCTCCTGATCCCCCCGCCACTAGCACTATATAGATACGACGTGCTATTTCGACATTAAGAAATGAATGC
Organism: Paraescarpia echinospica; assembly: GCA_020002185.1. Classification (NCBI taxonomy): domain Eukaryota; kingdom Metazoa; phylum Annelida; class Polychaeta; order Sabellida; family Siboglinidae; genus Paraescarpia; species Paraescarpia echinospica. The sequence continues at coordinate 61,410,918 of CM034540.1, read as the reverse complement.
GTCCTTAACACGCTTATCAATTGACAACATATCCAAGAAGCGTTGCCTGCGTATTATTATATGCCACTGCTTTTTTCATATTCGAACATCTTTCAGATATCAGATTAGTAACAAGGCTTTCATGAAGGTCGTCTTTGAGCAAGTCGATCAGTAACACAAATATTGGTTACCCTCAAGCATATACGTCACCTAGTCTAGTCACTCATTAGTTTGTCAGTTGTCACGCTTTCAAGTAGAGACACAAAATGCGTTTCGTCACCTACATTTATTTGACCCCAAAGTTATGACCAACAAAACGTTTAATGGAGGCCCCCATACAAACTAGTTTGTGGAGGTCCCATGGCAACTGCACTGTCGGCCCTGCCATAAACCTGGCACTGAGTAGTTAGGACGATTTTGTTTCTTATAAAACATTATATCTCGTAGCTTTGCAGTTGGCGTATATGTAACAAATCATTAATATTGTGACGTTTCAATTCGTTTTGAACGTCAGAACTAAGAGAATCGATTGTCTAATGCCATCCCGTCAACGTCGCCGATGCCATCGCTATGGTGTCAAATGTTAAGCCAAAGTTCGCGTTGCCGATGAAACAACGCGATGCTGTTTCCTTTGATAAATCACGATCCGCGACAACCGTTGAGCGTCGATGGAGAAGCAGCTTTGCGCCGTGGAAGCGCAGTAATCCTGCGGCCATAAGCCACGAGAAGCAATTGCAGCAAGAATAGCGATTTAATGAAATGGCGGACGTCGCGCGAATGTTTCAATAGCGGCGCTGGAAATATGACTGGTGAAATACAATATCATATCTAGCTGCCGGGCAGGAGGCATTGCATTAGGGAGATGCAGCTCATTTGAAGGGACAACGCTTGGCGCCGTTATTAAACGTCAGCCAATATACTGAGACAGGTGGGTGGCATACCCAGTGGACAGATGACCGTCGGTTCGTGCTTAGCATTCTAGTGGTCAATCCGGCTGCAAATCACACCCTCCCGTCAGCGAAACGCATTAACATAAGCGGTGAAAACGGAAGCAATTCCTGCTGCATAGTAGTCCGAATTAATATCTGGCCTAGGCTGAATGTGTACTTTGGAAGGGGTCTACAAATCTCAATAAATCTATTTCTAACCGCTTAGCTTCATAAAATGATAACTGTTCATATCAACGGTAGTAATTTATCGAATAACGTACGCATGAGTGTTGCTATATTTAGCTTTGCAGATGTAGATTTGTGGACTCTTAAGCTAAGGTTCCATGTGTACGAATGCGGATGCGTCATGCGGAATGCGTTTTGCGTGATTCCATGCGTGCGGAACGCAGTGCGTTTTCTCTTTCCGCTTCCGTCTAGGCGGCGTGTACATTCAGCATAAAAATATAAAATAGGGTGATGACGCACTTCTTCCACCAATGCTTCTACTTGATATGTTGGAAGTTTCCGAGACGGCATGTTTCAATCCTCAATACCTACGCCGACATTTTGAAAGTTGGGAAAATACGTCTATAATGACGTCACTCCTGGAATTTCCTGTCCGATTCGTGCGCGGATACGATTTGAATCGCTACATGGAGCGACTCAAGTTACCGCATTAGTATCCGCACGACAAAACACATCCGCTTCCGCACACATGAAATCACTACCACGAATTCCCACTATAGCTATTTGTTGTCGCATGCCGCATGCCGCATGCCGCATGTCGCATCTACATGCCACATCCGTACGTATGAAATTGTAGCTTTACATGGAGTAGAGCAAATTCGTGGCAGGAAACCAGTATGTGTATATCTACACGATACGCATTAAAGCGAACTGTCATGTTAATGATCCGGCTGTTGGGATCCCTCAACCAGTTGTTTACTTCGACGTCCGTTAGAGGACCATCTCACTAAGACAATGAGCAGATTAAGAAAAATCAACACTAAACAGAATCCGCTTTCAAATGTAAGAAGTTACTTTAAAAATGCAAGAAAACCGCAGTATCACCAAGGCCAGTATTTCAGCGAAATGGCGGCGAGAATAACCCAGTGGAGCATCCAGGCGTTAACAGTTTATGTTATACAAAACTTGTTGCGAGGCGAAGACGATGTTAAAGGGCATAATCGGGCTTACGAGTTTATATGAATGCTAGTGAAACGGTCCACTGTGTGTGAGAATGAGACCAAACGAGCGCACCCTCGTCTGGAATAGGGAAGGTTTCATACCTCTTAAACCATGCCCGTAAAAAATATATCAACATCAAATGCTTGAATACAAATTATGCGATGTAATTATCAGATTAGCTGATTTGACATCTACGTGAAACATCTTGTTTACAACGTCTTGCTCAATCAAGAATCCCGCCAGCCAGAATCCGTCGTCATCTTGTTCTACTCTACAAAAAAGTAGTTAAAAGGACAACATTGTTTTAAGTATTTGTCTTGTTTTCCATGCATGACTGGACAAGCCACATAGTTTCGAGCAGCAGAAACCATCAAGCAAGAGTGCTTTAGGCTTAATATTAAGACTATGTTTGTTCATTTCGATGATGAACCTGATCAGTGGACGGGGTAGAAAGGGCAAGCAGCAGAAGGCATGAATCATACAAACTGCGTTAGGCCATTTGTTAGTTCCCATGTTGTTTATGTTGACGATGAATTCTATCAGCGGAAAGGTCACAGGAACTACCTAAGCCAATGCAAGAATGAAATATGTTTTAGAGAGCATTGCCTCTGTTTGAACCTAGGGAAGACCGGGGCGATCTGTACAGAAGAACTCGTTGACTTACAATTGGTTATCGACGGACATACGATTAAACAGGCTTACAATTGGAGATGCAAGGGAATATAGTTGGAGATGGGCATATAATAATGGGACTATGGACTTTGAGAAGGTTTATGACACTCCCAAGATGAATGATTAGGGCAACGGAGAGGTGGGTGGGAATGCCAGAAACACAAGCCAGGGTGGCGGATGCAATATATGAGAAAGCAAAATAGACAGTACTGGTTGGATTATGAGATGTCGGATAATTTGTAGTTTATTTTAGTTTAACATCGTTCTGAGGTTAGGAAAGCGTTTAGCCCATTGCCTTTCACCAATATGATGGAATTATTAAACAGGAGGGTCTGCGAGAAAGAACGTTCTCGTGGAGATGATGTACACAGAAGATCTGACCGCAATAGCAAATAGTACACTGGAATGATAAGAACCGATGGAGGAGAAGGATAAGTAAACCCGGGGAAGGCAGACACTGTGTGGGTTGGATAGCCGAGGAAGCGTGATGGACATCAGGTAATAGAACAAACAACGGCTGGCTTTGTGTACCTTTGAGGAACGGTTACTCAGAATGGGCGGTAGGAAGAAGACGTACGTTATCGTACACAGTGATAGTGAACATATAGTCGTGACGGACTGACAAAAGAATTGAAAAGAAGCATTCTGTAATGCGGACACTGTGTTGTGGCGGCGTGTCAGTACGGTCTTGATATAAGGTGCGTGGATAGACTTGAGAGCAATGTGGGAAAGTCAGGTGTGAACAGCTGAACAACAGAGTGTGAGAGAAGATGACAGTAGACGACAGCGAGAGAGAGAGAGGTGGGGACAAGTCGTTGACAGGGCGGAAACAAATTTGTGACGTAGACCAGGGCCTACCCCGATTGTGGAACAGTCGGCACAAACATGGATTGGTTTATTGGTTAAATGTTTCGAGAACTTGCAGGAGATTCGTTTTCGAAAGGTGTGTTCGCAAAAATGGGGTTCGTGATCTCCTACGTTTTTGCACTTTGATCATGACTTACCATAATGTCTAATAATTACGGAAACAAACAATAGCAACAAAGTCAAACCTTCCGGGCAATTTGTTAGCGGGCACGTTTCATCTATCAATAATAGTAATAACATTGTGATTTTAAATAAATTAATGGTATTCAGCAACTCTCCATTGAAGATTATCGTACTGCTTGGATCCGTGAGGCAGAATTGGCAAACATTAAGTTAATGTATATTTGCATACCACGGGGAATGTATTAAGTTGTATATATAAACTGTATATATTTTTCAGCAAATAAAGATGCATGCCGTGCTCAAGTTTCATAATAATCGACCACATAATGAACTGGTAACACAACAGATCTAGTGTGATAGTGTCTATAGTTCCGGGAACTATGACAACATTCTACTGAGTTGCTGTTCTGGTATCAACGTATGACAATGTTTTACAAAGGTATATAGTCGCCGCAGACTACTACTACCCCCATCTGCAGACAGTGGACAGCGCTTCAGACGGCCAGGCGCCGATGCTGATTTCCTTCAGGGCCTTGCTGTCGCGAGGGACGTGACGAGATTACCAATGGCACACACCTAGTGCACGAACACAGAAGCGCCGTGGCTGTTATCACGTGTCTCTTGTCTGTCTGTTTGTCGCCTCAGCTCAGTTTTCTTCAACGTTTTAAAGTTTTGTGGTTAACCAGAGTGAAAAAGAAAAATGTGTCATTAATACGGATTGTGTGTGTTCACACTGAAGAAAACGATCAACACCCACGTTTGGTTCACTACGAGTGTTAAAAGGGTAAGTTCTTATACAGCGCATAACCCGGTCCTCGGCGCTTTACCCTTTACTCCCTGGCAGACCCGTTCAATCGAACACCATCTCGACTTCTCTGGGAAGCATGTTACTTATACATGCGATAAATTATTTTATTATTATTATTATTTATCACTGGTGATAGTTTTCTTCGTCGTCGTCCTTCCTATAATCCTGTTCTGGACAATTTGTCTCCTTGTCTCTCTCTCTCTCTCTCTCTCTCTCTCTCTCTCTCTCTCTCTCTCTCCCTCCCTCCCTCCCTCCCTCCCTCCCTTCCTTCTTCTTTTCCTCCATCTCTCTTTCTCTCCTGTCTCTCACTCTCTCTCTTTCTTTATCTCTCTGTCTCTATATGTAATAAATATATACGTATACCCACATACACATATACATACGCGGACACACGGACACACGGGTACTAGGACACATGTGCAAACTCATATACAAATATATTAATAAAATATATATATATATATATTATACGAAATTACTTTCGCCGTTTGGGGAAGGAGTTCACATGCACTTTCGTCTGACATCGGACATCAATATCAGCCAGTGGACATGCTAAACTGGTAGTGTGGCAGTTTTCTAACTGTTACAGTTGCATTATGTAAGCGTACTAAGTGTGCATGCTTCCATTGCTTTTACCACCCACCCAAGGGCATGCAATACAAAGATAATCTGGTTTCGATAGCTATGCTGGATATAGCACTAGTGATATACAAAGTCAAGGGAAACGCACAAAAATCATGAAATAGAGGTTATTCCCTTTAACTATTTACCCAAAGAGCAAAGCAACATCTTAAAAAATGCATTCCTTTTAGAGTTACAGTACCATGGAATAGTACTCCTGAAATTGTAATACATGATAAACTAATAAACGCGTTTAAAAATCGTCGGAAAAAATCTGGTCTGTTGATTTTGGTTGATTATGAAGTTACACTGATACTAACTGCTGGAACCTGGAAATATGACCTGTTAATACATATAATAATAATAATAATAATAAGGTAAGTTCTTTTGCACCTAAATCATCGAAAACCAAGCTCAGAGGCGCACCCATACAACAGGGTTATTCAATATCAGAATCGGTAAGCTTTATTTCCAAAATACTAGAAACGGTTGTGGCAAGTCGTCTAAGGTGTCACATTAGCACAAATGTCTTAACTAATGTGTCACAATCGGCATATAGACAGTTTCATTCAACAGAGACTGCCCTCTTAAAGGTCCATAATGACATTAACTTGAACATTAATAATGGTAAAGTGACTGCACTTACCTTATTAGATCTCTCTGCCGCTTTTGACACGATTGATCACAACATTCGCATTGAACGCTTATTAAAGTGGTACGGCATATCTGGTACAGCTCTAAGCTGGTTTTCTTCATATCTAACTGATAGATACCAAACTATAAAGATTGGGAACTGATTTTCAGCTGCCCTGCCGGCTTTATTTGGTATTCCCCAGGGTTCTTTTCTTGGGCCTTTGCTTTTTACTCTTTACACCATGCCACTAAGCTCTGTTATACAAAGACATAACATGGATCATCATCTTTATGCTGATGATACTCAGATCTACATTTCGTTGGCTACCCCGGATACAAATTGCTCCCTTAACCAACTTAGTAATTGCCTTCAATATATCTTCCACTGGATGACTGACAGCAAGTTGAAATTAAATGCAAATAAAACAGAATTGATCATTATTGGTACTCCAATGCAGCGTAGTAAACTTGTTTTTTTTTCCCTACTCGTATTTTGAATCAGTGTATCACGCCAGCAACCTCGGTGCGGAATCTAGGAGTTTTCTTTAATAGTAACTTCAATTTCCATGCTGTTTTTATTATATTCGTGATCTTCGCCGTATATGACATTTTCTGTTGCTAAAATTATTGCAACAGCGCTCGTTAGCAGCAGATTTGACTATTACAGTTCCCTCCTTTATGATATCGCTAGCAAGGATATCACAAAACTTCAGCGTGTCCAAAATTGTCTAGCAAGAGTAGTTACACGATCTCCTCGTTTTTCTCGCTCTGTACCACTTTTGAAGTCTTTGCATTGGCTTCCTGTACGATATCGTATAATATTTAAGATCTGTACCATTACATACCAGTCACTGTCCAGTAAGCAACCGTCTTATTTGCATTCATTGCTTACTCTTGTAAGAATACCTGTCCAGTTTCGATCATCTAGTTCTGACCTACTTTTTTGTTCCTAAATTCAACACTAACATTGGAACTAGGGCTTTTTCTGTTGCTGCACCAACTCTTTGGAATATGCTCACTCTTAGTGTTAGATCAATTGAAAATGTTAAAAAATTCCGTCGTCATTTAAAAAATTATCTTTACAACCTTGCTCATCCACCATAGCTCCCTAGCGCCTTGACCCATCTGTTGACATCTGGAATACTGCTTATGGATTTTGAGATTGACCAATCCTTTTGTTTTTATGCGCCTCTGAGCTTGGTTTCCAAGGATTTAGGCGCAATAAAAGTTATCTTATTATTATATTAAAGTGGCCAACAGATGGATCGGTACGCCAGGGAGTTATGGCGGATACACAAGGTTATAAAGGTAAGTTTTTAAATGACGACGAAATTGTATAATATCTTCAACTGATCTAACAATAACAGGGAGCAAATTCCAGAGAGTTGGTGCAGCAACAAAACATGTCCTAGTCCCAATATTAGTATTGACTTTAGGAACAAAAAGTAAATCAGAACTAGATGATCGAAGCTGGATAGGCTTTTTTACAGGAGTAAGTAATGGATATAAATATGCTGGTTGCTCACATGCCTGATAGGTAATGGCACAGATCTTAAAAATAATAGATGTTGTACAGGAAGCCAGTGCAAGGACTTCAGAAGAGGCACTGAGTGAGAAAACCGCGGAGACCGGGTCCTAACTCTAGCTGTACAATGATGTACACGCTGTAACCTAGGGATATCCTGATAGGTAATGGCACATATCTTAAAAATAATAGATGTTATACAGGAAGCCAGTGCTAGGACTTCAGAAGAGGCACTGAGTGAGAAAACCGTGCAGACCGAGTCCTGATTTTAGCTATACAATGATGTACACGCTGTAACCTAGGGACATCCTGATAGGTAATGGCACATATCTTAAAAATAATAGATGCTGTACAGGAAGCCAGTGCAAGGACTTCAGAAGAGGCACTGAGTGAGAAAACCGCGGAGACCGAGTCCTGACTCTAGCTATACAATGATGTACACGCTGTAACCTAGGGACATCCTTCAGGGCAATATTGTGGGAGTTACAACAGTCAGGCCTACACTGAACAAGTGCTGTACGTTGCATAGTTTGTGCAAGAGAAAGAGGCAAATAACGGCGAATACGTCGTCAATCACTAATATGACAATAACAGCAGCGACATGTTTTGAGAAATATGCCGTCTAAAATTTAAATTATCATAAATAATTACTCCAAGATTTCGTGCTGAAGGTGCAGGCGTAACATAGTGGCTAAGCATAGGTGTGGGAAAACATTTAATTTTGTCACGCTGCCCCTTTGTACCAATTATAAGAAACTCTGTTTTATAACTTTAATCTACTATCAGTCACCCTAACGAACATGTCATTAAGATCATTCCTGAGCGGATTTAAGGAGCAAGTAGTATTAGGCGTGATTATGAAGAAGTAGATGTGATCATTGAGGAACCAGGTGAATCCTTCGTTCTACGGTATCCAATGTTTCGGTTTAATAAAAAAATATGACATGACAAAATCCCTAGGGAATAATGTGAGAACTGAACGAAATCCCGCAGTTCGTTATTTAGCTTAAATTCTCGAAATGAACTTTCAAACCCCTTAACTGGTCGCTTCTTTTTGTCTTGTATTACAGTTAATTGTTAATGGCATTTAAGTTAAATTGAGAAAAAGAGGCCAATTTAATTTAATTATTATTACCATTTTCAAGTTAATGGCTCCATAGATACACATATATATTGTCACACACGAACACACACACACACGCACTCACACACACACATACACACACGCCCACACGCCCACACGTCCACACGCCCACAGGCCCACACGTCCACACTCCCACACGCCCACACGCCCACACGCCCACACGCCCACACGCCCACACGCCCACACGCCCACACGCCCACACAGGGGCTGAGGAACACATTGCGCTGTGCATTCATATGGTGGATCCTCGTGTGGCTCCGGAGCCCAAGGTCCGATGCATACAGGTGCCTGCATGTAGGCAATGGAACATCAGTGGACTAGGGTGAGAATGACGCCGTTCTGGTTATGTGACGCTTATCACGTGGCGTTGGTGGCGAACATCCTCACAGCTTCCTCTTGCTCTCAAGGACAGTTCGCACCAATCACTTCTGTCATTATCCTTTTTCTCCTGTGTCGGTCCGGAAGATTTATCCTTTTCAGATTCGCTTTGAGGTTGTCCTTGTACCTCTTCTTAGGGCGCACTTGTCTAGGGGTATATGGCTACTTTGTACCAGCTCCAGCTGCGTTTATCATGGCCGGTCCATCGAAGCTGGGTTCGTAGGATCTTGGCGTCGATGCTCGTGGTGTTGATTTTGTCAATTACATTTTGTTTTGTGATCCTGTCCTGCCAGCATATCCGCATTATGGGCCGAAGAGAGCGTTCATGGAACTGCTCTAGCTGCTTGATGTGCCTGCGGTACAAAGTCCATGTTTCATAACCATATAGGAGATTGTTGGACATTCGTATGTCTTTATGCTGCAGACCTTTAGCCCGGAGCCTCCCAAGTGCCTGGTTGGTTGGCTTTCTGGATCTTCGCTGTGATTTCTCTATCAAGGGATCCATCACCTGAGACAGTGCTGCAAGGTAATTAAAACTGTCCGCGTAAGCTCCATGCTCCCAAACGGAGCTTCGTTTTATGCTTTGTTTTCGACGGCGATAGTAGATGATCTGCCATCCGCGGTAAACTGGCCAGACGTTAGTAGGGCAGGCAACGTTTATGCCTCCTTTTCTAGACCCCTTCCTATCAAATGGTGAATAGTGATGTCCTAAAAGACGCTGTTCAGTCGCCCTGAATGCTGCCTAACTCTGCTGCTGCCTGGGTACAGAAGCGAATGACCACTTTTCCAAGAGCTACCCACGTGCAAGATTGTGACTGCGAATGTCAGTGGTCACCTTCACCTGTTATGTCGCCACGCCGAAGGACTTGAACAATATGTGATAGCAGATGAAGGCTAGAGAAGCAGATTTACAAAGTTGAGATGCATAAATAACCATGTGTGTGACAGGTGGACAAATGTTTGCACAGTGGCGATCCCACTCCTTCGGCCTCAGAAGACCAGGTCCAGTGGCACGAAAGATCGTTACGTCTGATGACTTCTTCAGCTGCATTGAGTGGTCATGTCGTCTTTGGTGCTCTGGCACACTTTGCGCATACAATCTGCAATCACGGTTTCAAAGTTCAAAGGTTAAATCGAGTACAAAATCAACCTGGTTCGTTGTGAGTGATAGAAATGATCGCAAATAGCAATGGATATCTGGAGATAGCGTATTTTAATATATAAATATATATATATATACGTATCGGATGCTTGCTGACAAATGCGTTTAAAACGAGCAAAGGAGACATAAGCGCCACAGCGAACCAACGGTGCATTATGTTTTATTTTTACTCGTCGTGACCTGTTGTACCGATTGCGTGACCCGACCTATATGCCCATATAAGTCAAACTGTGATTCCGTGTATTTCACGACGGGTTGCTGCAACGCATTTTCAGCCATTGAATCATGACAATTTCGTCCGCCTGATCTGCCGAAGCAGTCTTGACATGTTGGGATGACCAAGTCTGTAAGTCACCGAAGATTTTGAAACCTGTCAGCTACCATCACCTGGTTTAGACTGCCTGTCAAAGCCGTTGCCCAGAGTATGGCCGTTGCCGCATGTAAGCAACTTCGAGCTAGGTGCTGGTGGGGCTCAATAAAGGACAAGCCACCCGGAGGGTGTGACAAGCCCCCCTTTGAGGCGCTACCCCTCCTAAATTACCCCACACCATACTTCCACACACACACACGCACACACACGCACACACGCTCACACACGCGTGCACAACGCACACACAGGCACACACGCACACACGCACACACGCACACATACGCACACGCACGCGCACACACACGCACACACACGCACACACACGCACACACACGCACACACACGCGCGCACACACACGCAAACACTCATTCGCTCACGCCCGCACAGGTATGCGCACACGCACACACGCACACACGCATGATACCACTTGTAAATGTTACATAAATCCGCCGACATGAAACAAACTTACTTGTAAATAAACGTGCTTATCCACCTTCTTATCTCCCTGGCATATCCAACTCACCGACGACTACTTTAATAATACTTTTCGATTTTGAAAGTGACTAACCCTTTACCTTGGTGCGTCTCTGAGCTTTGTTTCCGAGGATCTACGCGCAAATGAAGTTATCTTATTATTAGTATTATTACATATATTGATTGGTGTTGGAACAGATACTGTGCCGGGTGTGGTCCTTATGCTACGAATACTCCCAAGTAATAAGGCTGCGGTCTACGAAAGAGAACTGGAACACCGTCAGCTGCAACGCTATGTCGCCAACAATATGCCAAAGTTGGTGTTGTTCTAGGATAGCGCCTGCGTTGTGAGAAGAGACGCGGTATCGTTCGCTACGCAGACGATGTGTACCATAGATGGTGCTATCTGAAAATTGCTCGTCGCTTAGCAAAAGGTCGGGGATTCGCAAAGTGACACACAATCCATCATAATGACATATTCAACAAAGTCGCCAGCATAGCGGACGCCGGGTGTTAGAACCGCCAGAAACGTCGTACGGACACGCTGCCAAAGTACCACGTAACCTTGTCCAACTACTTTTTGTCGAAAGTGTAAATCGGACGTTGATGGTGTCAAATGGACAGCCGACGATTTAGCTCAGTGAATCAGTGAGAGAAACCTAACTATACTGTCCGAAGTACCGTAACGGATGCAGTTGTTTTGGTAATTAATTACATAATAAGTAATGAAAATGCATTTATTATATTTATTTATAATTTTAATACTTTCTAATTTATGATAATATAACAATATAAAACACTATGAAACATCTACGTCATTGACAATAATAATAAACCTTAACTAGATCGCCGGAAGACAGCAATGCAGAGGCATCTGGTCAGTGATTTAAAAGGCATTGTTGCTAGATTGGTGTTTATGCTATAGTCGTACGTACGTTCGTAGGCTTACGTAGACAATATATTTTTTATAAGATGAAAATCAAATCAAAACAATGAACAAATTAAAACACTAATAATTTAATGAATCAAAATATGTGCAATTACGTTATTGTATTATATTACTTTATCGCAAGCAGTTTTACTTATTACAATGCCATTACTCAGTATATATATATATAATATTATATATAATTTTATTATGTTCATTCTTAATGTTGAAAGCTGGATCCTTTTTATTAAAAATCTATCAGTTCTTGTCGTTCATTAGAAATACAAAGGAGATTTCATAAAAACGTTAAACTTATTATCTGTTTCATATGTGTAGTTATAGCACGTTCTCGTTCGATGGAGTATAGTTGTGTTCAGATCGCCCAGAATGTACATAATATTATATGTAGGTACATTTAGACAAATAGACTGACAATGGACACCACATCAATAAGTACAGTCCGCTGAGTGAAAGTGATATCTGCCAAATGGGCATGATGTAATAAAAGAAACATCAACAAAGTAATGACAATATGATACGTAGTACACGTCATCCATCACATTACAAAATTCGATTAAATTCAGCCTAACAAATTTTGGCAAATACATCATGTCTTTCATAAACCCGCACAAGCCACAAATGCCAATGACTTCTACCAGGTGTGCAACCTATAGAAGATTGACAGACAGGCTGCAGACATACGTAATTGTTTATGTACCCAATTGCGCAACATGGTATAATAATAATATTGTACAATGTGGTATAATAATAAGTATATAACATTTAAATCGGATTTGACATTAAATGTACACATTTGATCTTAGGAGTCACCCTGGCACATGTTCGTTGAGTCTATTTAATGCAAATTTCCGCGTGTGTAAATTTATTATTTTACTATAGATTGAGATTGTGTTCATGTTGAACATTGAATTGTTTGTTTTTTTGTTTTTTTTATATTGTTTATAATTAGTTATTATGAGTTTTGTTAGTTTTGTTTAATAATAGTTAAAGTATATCATAAAGTAATATACTCTATCTATAATGGGCACCGTGTAATTGAATTTGGGGGTAAAATCAACATCTTGTTCTTGTTCTTGTGACGAACCCCAGATGAATCTCAGCTGACGTAATTTGATAGAGGACAATATTACGAGATAAAACATGTATTAACATGTATCATAATACCAAAGTGGAGATGGACAGGTTGCGTTGCCAGATTGCAAGGCAACTTACACATGTACCATCAGGACATCTGAATGGTAACCCATGAAAGGGAAACGAACAAAAGACAGGATAACCAGAAGAAAGTATGATGACGTTATGAATAATACGGTCCGTTGGATAATTGAGAAAAAAAACAGAGAAAAAGGAAATCCGTAGCGGGGACTACACCCTGCAGTAAATGGGCAACGCCTAGGGAATATCCTTGGGTGTTTGGGACAGCATGGTGCATACATGTTTTCGCTGTAACTGTATGTGTAGTTACTTGATTAGGCACTGAGAACGATGTCGTAAACATCTGTGCAAAAATACCACAAATACATTCTAATTAACTGCAAAACAATATCTGCGTACCAAAGTTGTTTTTCTGGAGGCGGGCTTATCCACATTCATTGCGACATCGTCGGTGGGTTGATGAAAGCGCCAGTGGAGGTGGGACTAAAATCCGTTTACCGTCGCCATTCTACTAGTTACATCGTCCCCACCCCACGTGCCACGCCCACGTCCAGGCGCCCGCGCAAATGCAGCGGCCATATAGGTGACCAGATGACGGCGCTGAGCTCAGTGTCATAATTTAGCGACGAGGAGGCACCGTGTCGTCGGACGGGAGACGGAGCAATCGGTCTAGTTTGAACAAGGTACGTCTACACGTAGTTAGTGACTACTTTTCTGTCTACTTTAGTTTTAATTGATGTCAAAGCATGTATTGCTACTTATACTTCTGTTTCGTCACTGCAACTTTAGCAGTTAATTGCGAAATGTACAAATCTGATCGTTTTTATCATAAAATCATATTATATTACGATATCATAAACTGTAGACATATACAAAAGCTCGACCTGCCAAATCTATTTAATGAGGAACAACTATTTAACGCAGTTTTACAGTTATGTGTTTAGGTTAGATGTTTTGAATCGAATGTCACGTCTATTTTGCATACTGAACATCAAGTAGCTAAACGTAAACTTGTTTTACGCATATTTCGTTCAAGATATTAAAATAAATGTAGCTTATATTATATGTAAAATTAATTTACGATAAAATAATCGGATTTCTACATTTACGTTTAAACAACTCGTTAGCGTGTTTGCACTGTCCAACATTTGTAACCACACTTGAGTCATCTTAAAGGCAATGTTGCCGTTCGATGCTATACGCATTTTTATAACTTAACATATACTTTTTTATTAGCCTGCTCGTTTTTTTCAGAGCGCGAAGACCAGTGTACATAGTTTATAATGATATTCCAAATAAAAAAAAATTATATACCAGTATGTTATCTATCATACGAATTTTCTCTCCCTTTCCACAGTATAATATAATCAGTGTGTATATATATATATATATATATATGTATATATATATATATATACTGAGTAATGGCATTGTAATAAGTAAAACTGCATGCGATAAAGTAATGTAATACAATAACGTAATTGCTCACACGCACACACACACACACACACACACACACACACACACACACACACACACACACACACACACACACACACACACACACACACACACACACACACACACATATATATATATATATATACTGTTGTTCCTATGTAATTCCTCACCTCTGTTTTTCGTGTAAAGTCGTGCATTAATAGACGTTTCATGTCCACAATTTCCACGATTTCATTCCTTTTTAGGTTTGTTAAAACGTTGTCCAACTACCTGTGTTCAGTACGCAATATAGCATATTCACAGAAGAACGATAATTACACGTATTTACACACTGACCATACACTGTGTTCTTAGCATAACTAGGATTGAAAACTGCTTCCTCAATGGTTTAGCCCATCATCGTGAATCCGTTTTTTGGTGTCCATTCACGGTGTGTGTGAATTGTTTAAGTAATTTCCGCAGCCGGATTAATACAAAAAGTCGCTACTTTTGTGTAATTGTTCGACACAAGTTATTTTTTGTCGTTAGATTTGGTCATTTGCTAAAACCTGTTGCCGGGTTGACAATAATTATGTATTTTGAGAGTGCAAGGACCGTCGACAACGCGAACACCGAAACACGTGCATAGTCGTATCGCGCATTCACGTGAATACTCCAATTTTGAGAATCACTTCAATTAATGCTTGGTAAATGTTAAATATGTTAATACGTTGTCTTTCACCAAAATTACCCAGAAAGGTTGCGCAAGTCGAGGCTACATCAGAGTCGTGGACTGTAGGGCCTACCTACCTCTCGGTGTTTGGTCTTCTTTACAAGAGTCGGTGTTGTTCTGAACTGGAGAAATGAGCTGTCATCTGATCACATGGCCGATTGACTGTTTTGCAGTTGATTGTCTTTCGCGCACCTGACCAACCGCTTGTTTCCCATTACTTGTGTCAGCTCTGGCTTTTTTTGCTGGTTTTCGTACAATCAATCCAAATTCTTCTTGAGTCGTTGTCCGTTTGTTGATGCGCCAACAATGCTGCCATCTTACGCTTGCAGTCGAATGTGTGTCGTCTTGCTGGCAGTTGAACGGAAGATTGCACACGGTCATCGGACGAACCTGTCGTCTGGAACCGTAGGCCTTCAGGTGGCACCTGGTTCATGTTGGTTTACTGCATTACTTTTCCGAGTATATGGTAACGTTTAAATAAATTTGTATAATTTATGTAGGTTATAGCAAGTGCCCATGTCAGTTGCTAAGCTCATAGCACCCAACGTTGTGCTACTGCAAATGGTGTTAGTGATTCGAAAACAGCAACAAACTAAACGAAAGGAAGCGAAATCCGTAATTATGGCGGCACATATTAAAGCACCAGGCTTCTTGTGTGTTGAATGAATGAATGAAGAAAGGAAGGAAGGAAGGAACGAAGGAACGAAGGAACGAAGGAACGAAGGAAGGAAGGAAGGAAGGAAGGAAGGAACGAACGAACGAACAAACGAACGAACGAACGAACGAACGAATGACCGAACAAACGGATAAATTCATACTTCAAAACTAAACATACATAATAATAATAATGTATAAAAAAGGGAAGATTTGTTTATACTTAAAAGTACTTTCGCTGTTTGAGAACGCTACATACTATAAACTTAATTTATACAGAAGGGCAGCAGAACGAACGCAGACACATTAGGAACCGTTACCAACATTATAGTTAGGTGCCGAACGCCAACTGCAAAGCAGAATAGCAACGCTAACATTGGCATCAACTCCAATTGACGCGCCGACGTCTAGCAAAACACCTTTACCAAAACGAAAAATGAAAGTCCCGTGTAGTGGGACATTGATGTGAATAGCCATATATCACATTTAGAACTTATACAATGTAAATAATCATACATAAGACTAAGCGAATCAAAAAAACAAATTGTCAACTCTGCTGATCTGTATTTCAAATTCAACGTTGTCTATAAGCTTGTGCTCCTAAGAGATCTCGCGGTTACACTGCATAATTATTTTTTTTATTAAAATAAATAAATAATGCAGCGTTTGTACATCGCGGAATATCCATTTTTCGCGTACGATCCATTAGGTGGAACTCCAGATCACGTGTTTACCTCTGATTGGACCACAAAAGCAGTGACGTAGCACTCGACATATCAACGCTGCCGTTCGGCGTTGGCTTTCAATACTTAAAGAAGATTATTGATGACATTTATTAACAGTTGATCTTCACAGATATTCAAAAAAGGCATAGTCACAGAGGGACTACATACAGTTACCACCAAAAACTGAGATGATAATAGTTTGTCTCTAGTGGAATAACTTTATATATGTATATATGTATATATATATATGTTGCGGATGTGAGATAAATGTGCAAGTACAAAACTGGTATTATTGCAAATACCCATATCAAGCCATTTTGCCCCATGGTTGGAACTTCACTAAGACCGCTACAGCATTTTCAAAGATATACACAATAAGACTTTCAACACACGAAAATTAGGCCTACCTAAGGAAATTAACTACATAATTCACCAAACTTAGACGATAATAAATTATACTTTATTACATATCCATAGTTTTGAACACTTGACTTTTGTTTCACCTTCCTCTTCAAAAGCCTAGAGCCTACACGTCCACTCGAGCGTTACCTTTCCTTTTGTTCACTACAAATGAGGTTATGTTACGCATCCATCAATTCATTTCATCACATGCATGTTTCATCTATTGTGGTATGGTCATGTCTATTCCAGTTCTAAGACTGCAAATTCCAGAAACAATTGACCTAAAACAACCACCTATAAAAACATTGAACAAGAACATGAAGAACAAGAAATGTATTTTGAATTCCGAAGTACTATCGGGAAGTCAAAATGTAAACGTTGGCTTCACAGCAAAAGCAACAGTAGGTTGACGTGTACAATATTTTGAAAGTTTATAAGGATAAGTTAAGGACAATAATGAGCCTGATTGTGAAAACCCGTCTTACTATTTTCACAAATGTAAACAACAAAACAAATAGATCAAATATAGCAAATATGGATTATGCATTAGCACATACTATGACCGTGTATAGAAAAGAATGATAGAAATGAATTACACACACACACTCTAAATATTGTTCAATTGACTTTATTTGATTAAGAACAATAGATAATTAAGATGTGAACACATATGTAATGTGTGGTCTACAAATGTGCAAACATGACTAATACGACGTTACCAAAACATAGTAGTTCCAGAGCGAAAATTATAGCTACGGTCAAATAACGTTAAACATTAAGCGTCAATGACATTTACCTACAAGTAGCAATACCATCAGGAAATTGCGTATGGCTGCTACAGGTCTATCTCCATCTCGTAAATTTCCAGCATGATAAATTGTAACACGCACCCTCGAATGAACTATGGTAGTGGATGATCCTAGGTCAAAAACACTACCATGCCCATGTTCAAAACTGTTCGTTTTCGTGAAAAAAATCCGAGTGTTTTCATCAAATAATCATACTATATTGTATCAACTATAGTTGAAAGGTTTTGGAGCTAAACGTGATATCTCCATTTTTGTGTTTGCAAAGAAGTCACATCTTTATTTCGTACTCGGAAGATAAGCAAAAATAACATGTACATGATATTGTGACAACTTAAAAGTATTCAAGCATAACGACTGATAACAAGGGCGGACATCTTGTTTGTACGGCCTACATTTCAATTATAAGATTTCGGCAGTCAAAAATATGTCACCCCAATTGGCGTTTATCGCGTTTTGTCCTGACACCCTTCATATATTCGAAACACATTGACCTTCGTCTAGACTTGTTAAAAATACCACAGTAATATGGTGAACAAGGGTGTCTTTACATCGTTCTACACTAGCACTAACAGAAATGTTGCTGGTTAATCCGTGACTGTGTATCACGTTATGCTTGACCGTGCTTATACATCACAGGGACCAACGTCTGTTGGTTTGCTTAGAACAGTACTTAGTCTTAATACGTGCACATTATTAGCACAAACACACCTCCATTAAGGGCATGTATTATTCAGGCAACGCAACGCGTTTGCTGATGGCCGCAGTAGGTTGATGAAAAGCGCAAACATACACGCAACAGGGCATGCGACCAGTAGACTAATTGTTCCATAATAGCTCGTGTCTCGGTGAAAATGACTGCGTTCTCTCATTCCAACAGTTGCAAAATAATTATGTTCTTCTTTTTACATTCACTGGTCGTCTTGATTAAAGGATCCCCCTAGACAATAATGCAGGATTCTCGTATCACCGGTGTTTCATGTACATTTCAAACTTAGTCTAAATATACGCACCAGGGTCATATATGTGTTTTGCATAACTGGTATGTTAATAATAAGATTCACGGTGTGTTCGATGAAGATATATATATATATATATATAGAGAGAGAGAGAGAGAGAGAGAGAGAGAGAGAGAGAGAGAGAGAGAGAGAGAGAGAGAGAGAGAGAGAGAGAGAGAGAGAGACGATGCTGATGTATCCCGTTGTCAGTTTCTGGAACTTCCAATTCCTTATGGCTGTGCGGACCGATTCTGGAATGACTGTCCCTGCCGCAGCCAGAGCAGACGAAGCAGGATGACAATGGTAGTGCAGTTTGTTGTTTGCGCCGCATTCTCTTATCAGCCGCGTGCTGGCGTCTCTTTCCAACTGCCTTTCCAATGCCTCTGGGTATTGTCTGAGGCCAAGCAGTGCGATCTTCAGCAACTGCATCCATGTCTTCGGAAATGATGTCATGGGCCTTGAAGTCGCGCTTGCAGACGTCCTTGAACCTGAGGGTTGGATGAGTTGTCCATGGAGGATGTCTTTCGGCAAGCGGCCGTCCCCAATGCGCCGTACGTTGCCCAGCCAGCGGAGACGTCTCTGGTTCAGCAGTGAGTACGTGCAGGGGTCCTGACACGGTCCTGCCAGGTGATGCCGAGGGGGCGCTTCAGGCATCGTGTGTAGTGTTGAGGCGGCACTCCTGGCACATGTAGGTGGTCCATGATTCGCTGCCGTAGAGGAGGGTGCTTAGCACACAGGCCTGGTAGGCTTTCATCTTGGTGTTCTCAATGAGCGTCTTGTTTTCCCATACTCTTTTGGTATGTTTGACCATAGTGACTGCCGCTTTTCCGCTTTAGTATTCATCTATATATAATGTACACAATCTACAACACATAAACAGTCACTGGGTAGCACATGTAATTTGAATAAGCAAAATTGCAGGAAGTAGGAATAACCGTCCACTTCAGGTCGGTCTGCTGAACGACATAACATAGAGTATAAGTCATGCGTCTGCGTTTTGAACCATTAAAAGTAAATTAACGCAATATTTTGCTATGATTAATTCATGGTAAATCATTGCAATTAATCCATTGTAAATGATTGTATTCACTGCATTATTTGGGTAGTCTTGCATCAATTGCATGATCCGGTCAGCATATTGCCTGCATGTGATTTCATAATTAAATAATTAGTGTATTCTCAGAACAGTACTCGGTGCGGTTTTCTTAATGAAATGCTTTTAGTGGCCGCCGAATAAGCCAGTGCCGATATTTTATTAACACTACTGGTGGATCCACGCTAGCAAACTGTTTTTCTTGGTGGTGACGCATCGACCAATAAAATGTAGTGCTAGGATTGACCTCGTTTACATCCGGGGAAGCTACGGTCGGTCGGTGCAAATACATTAACCATCTGATGTCATTATTTCACATGTACATGTAATAGGCCCTATTGGTAAAACGCATTTTGTTTTACAAAACAGTTGAACTTCGCTATAATCTGAAGATTTATATAATTGTAATAGATTTTG
The DNA here is from genome assembly GCA_020002185.1 of Paraescarpia echinospica. Taxonomy (NCBI): domain Eukaryota; kingdom Metazoa; phylum Annelida; class Polychaeta; order Sabellida; family Siboglinidae; genus Paraescarpia; species Paraescarpia echinospica. Next base: position 61,390,672 of record CM034540.1, on the reverse strand, counting down.
TTGTCCTTATGTTTTATCTCTTTGATTCAGCCAGCTGTTGACGACTCTGGTCGTTCACAGATCGTGAAATTGCGTTTTTAAATAATGATGACAATAATACTAACGACGATGGTGGTTTATTATAGAATCTGTGATGCAATGCGGGCAAGGATATCAATATATAGAAACCTTGAAATAGCTCCTATACTGAGGTATAGCTCCTATACTGAGGTATAGCTCCTATACTGAGGTATAGCTCCTGTACTGAGGGTATAGCTCCTATACTGAGGTATAGCTCCTATACTGAGGTATAGCTCCTATACTGAGGTATAGCTCCTATACTGAGGTATAGCTCCTATACTGAGGTATAGCTCCTATACTGAGGTATAGCTCCTATACTGAGGGTATAGCTCCTATACTGAGGTATAGCTCCTATACTGAGGTATAGCTCCTATACTGAGGTATAGCTCCTATACTGAGGTATAGCTCCTATACTGAGGGTATAGCTCCTATACTGAGGGTATAGCTCCTATACTGAGGTATAGCCCCACAAGTGGCCAATTGTCCATCAACAATACATGTAACACACACACACATACGTACGCACACGCAGGCACACACGCGCGCACACACACACACACTCAAACAAACACACATACACACGCACACACGCACACACGCACACGCACGCACGCACGCACGCACACACACACACACACACACAGTGCCACGGGGCACGTGGCACCGCCCAAGTGTTTCATATTGTATTACTATTTATTGTATAGTTTGGGCAATCCAGTTTTATTCAGGTCCATCAACCAAGGATTTTGTCAAACAAAATACGTGTAGATCGAAACACTGTTCATACGAGAAAGGTATTTGCTACGCCCTTTTGTATATTGGTTGACACGTGAGGCGACGGTCTAGTTTATAGGAAATAATTGCACGTTGTGGGAGGCAGTAGATTGGCGGTTACAGCGTCCGTCTCTCAATGATTCGGGTCCATGATGCTGCTGTTTCGAAGATTAGGCAACATCGTTCACACATCTGCGTGTATGTTTCGGGAGGTACATTAAAAGCCATTGGTCCGTTTTACCTGGTGTCTGTGCCAGACAAAGTCTGCACACGCAGTGAACGCGTCTCCAGTACATCAACCTTTGCCTGAGTCTCAAACATAATTACTCAGTAATTATTGCTTGACCTCCGTTAAGCTTTGTCTATCAACGATGTTTACAATCTTTCTCGTATGCAATTGTTGTTTAAGCAATTTTTCCATATGTTTTGTTGCAAAGATAAAAATCTGGAGCCACAGTGTCGACAAGATATATGACAGAATGTCCCCAATGTTCAGATGGTTTGAAGGACATATTTTTTATGATGATATGTCAATACAACATAATATATAGACATAGTGAATTTACCATGGTAAATGCCATGTAGGAAACATGCCATGACAAGAATAAAATGCATTGTTCAACATTGTTTACATGTTTACATTTTAGTAAATTTTGCATAACAATTGAATATGTGTAAAACATCGTTACAACTAAGATCATCCTGGATTAATGCCTTACAACGGATGCTTTGTAAAGGTAATATGTGTACTTTTAATATCGAAAAGTGTTTTAATGTCACCACTGTTGTATTCAAAGAAGGAAACTAACCTATGCGAATCAAAAAATACTATATTTAACAGGGCGATTCCTGAAGAAGATGACATACAATTATCAAAACGTAGAATTGACGATAACATATATTTGTGTCATGTCATTTGTCTCGTGGTTCTGTTGATAAAACATTAATTCTTGTGCAGCTGCTGTGACCCGGCTGATATCCATTTGCCCTAATCCTAATAACTTATTGTAAATTCCGGCGCACCCCAGGGCTGTGTCCTCTCGCCGACACTTTTTCAATATACACAAATCACGTGAGGTGTCAGACCTCCTCTAACTGGCTACTGAAATTTGCAGATGACATGGCCTTAGTTGGCCTCCTGAAAATAGAAGATTCTCTGGCAGAATATTTTTTACAAATCTCTGTTTTGGAGAAATGGTGCGTTGACAGCTTTCTTCACCTTAACGTTGGCAAAACGAAAGAACTTGTGATCGACAACAGGACAGTTTCTGGTGCTCCTGCTAAGATTAGTAATGAATCTGTTGAAGTTATGTCCAGTTTTAAATATCTTGGCACTTTTTATGACAACAAGCTGTCTTTCACTGATAACACTGATCACATTTTAAAAAGGCAAACCAGCGCCTCTATCTTCTAAGGAAATTGAGATCTTTTGATGTGAGCCAAGAAATCTTGGAAATGATGTATAAGAGTTTAATAGAGAGAGTTCTGACCTTCAATGGTGTTGTATGGTTTGGTAATCTGAACATGAAAGACAAAGGTAGGCTGTCTCGCATTGTCAAAGTCAAAGGAAAAATATTGGGTCAGGGCAGTACTCGCTGGAAGACTTGTACAGTGGCGCTGTCAGAAGGAAAGCTACAACTATTGTTTGCGACCCACCCATCCTCTTTTTGGTCAGTTCCAGCAGCTTCCGTCAGGCCGACGATATAAGATGCCCCTTGCTCGGAAGAATCTCTTTAAAAAATCTTTTATACCAACTGCAGTGTCCATTCTCAACTGTAAGTGAATGTATTCTGTGGCAGTATTTTGATTGCATTTATTTTTATATATTTGTATGTCATTATATTGTGCTTAGTGTCCGGCAGTGTATATGTCGTGGCTCCACAGGTTTAACTCGTAATGCCGGTGCCAGATGTCTAGTCATGGTAACGCCATTCTTCTTTTATTTGGATTATTATTTAACTTAAGGACTGATTGCTAATGATAAAAGAGTGCATGTGTAAATGAATCTTAGCAATTTTAGGCATGACTATGACTTCATAATAATCTCTTGCAATATATATATATATATATGTATGTGTGTGTGTGTGTGTGTGTGTGTGTGTGTGTGTGTGTGTGTGTGTGTGTGTGTGTGTGTGTGTGTGTGTGTGTGTGTGTGTGTGTGTGTGTGTGTGTGTGTGCGTTTGTGTGTGTGTGTGTGTGTTTAATTGAATTATTACAATCTGTGATAGTATGCTTACCATTTTATAATGTTTACCATTTTATAGTGTATTTACTCTGACCCCATGTATTAGCCTGATTATTTACAGTACTACTTGTATCACAGACATTCTCCTCCGGTGGTTTACTTGTTTACCTGTTTACTTATTTACTTATCTATGTGTATGTGATCTATCACTATATCCTATTGTGCATGTGATATGAATATTATGTGATAACCTCGCTCTTAGTACTTATCTTAACCTTCTATACATACATATGTAAGATTTTATATGAACAAGCTTAAAATAAATTTTCTGTAACCCAACAGACAATAACGTTATTGTATTGTATTGTATTGTATTGTATTGTATTGTAACAATACACTGGAACCTCATTATTAAGATCACACTTGGGACTGCATACATTCACCTGAATAGTCAGGTGACCTTATTGGCGGAACTAATTTCCTTTAGTTTACTGTTACGAAGATAATTAGGGTATTCTGTACTACGGTGACCTTAATTGCGAGGTGGCTGTATTACCGAGGTGACCGTAAAGCGAGGTTCTACTGTATTCTAACTCCACTTGTCACCCTACTGAGAACTGTTGGTGACGTTGCAGTTCCGAGTCGCGAAGCTGCTAGGACCATGGAGACAGTGGGCAAGAACCTCCAACTACTCGTCGTGGCCTGTGTGCTCTTGTTGACCGTCGTTGTGTCGCTAGCACAGCCCACTGGCCCGGATCGCTTCGTCACAGACCTTGAATACACTGCTCCTGAGTCACCGCAACCTGGCAACGAAGGCAAATTCACTAGAGATAACGGTTAGTTGCATCACTGGGGGTAAACAAGATCGCGTTAACTTGTTAGCCGTTAATTTGCTGTCGTGCGCTACCAAATTCCTGCTAATTGCACGCCAATTGGGCATGACAGGTCAATTCTGGTTATTAGTTAATTTGCCGTCTGGGATCTCCTATTTCTTACCAATAGCATGGCAACTGGGCGGCATAGATCTCGTTTAGTTAGCCTTTAATTTGCCATCATGGGTCACCGATTTTCTTCCGAATTGCATAGCTACGCGGTAGTGGCAAACACATCGTTTTGGATATGGTTACAGGAAACCTGTTTTGAGAGTGTTACTGCACATTGTCGTTATGACACAATGTTTGCTCCCCACCACGCTATTAAGCACCCAATTGCTTTGCCTCGGCAAGGTTTAGGACGTGCGCAATTGAAAGGTATAGTTTTGCGCACATACAAAATTCAATATAATTTATTATCAGAACAATTACGTCGAATAGATTAACTAAAACATTTATAAACAGACTCACACTTAAATTACACGTATTAATTTACTGACTCAGACCAACAACGACTGTTACTTAATTAGTAATTGTAAGTAATGTAATTACAGCAGTACCCGTGCAAACATAAACACATTTAATCCATTCACTTATTCACACATGCACACGCACGCACGCATGCATGCACGCACGCATGCACGCACGCATGCACACACACACACACACACACAAACACACACACACACACACACACACACTCACACACACACACACACACACACACACACACACACACACACACAGGTACACTACTATTTCTGTTTTTTGTCATTCATCATGATTTCCGTTTTAATGAAACTACAACGTGCATTACTATGAATGCCCTTCCATACCCCAATTCCTTCGTATTGCTATCTTCCTTATGCCACCATTTTTAATCGCCGATATCCGTCTGCATGTTCCAGAGTTGGGACATTTACTCTTGAAGAATCTCCGATTCCGTGACCTGCAGAGTATGCCGACATGGCTGGTGAAGTTGAACGCACGGCTCCCCGAGAGGGCCACGCACGCAGACTTTATTGAACGAAAAGGTGAGCACGAGCCAAACGAAGCAATTAAGGCGCGATTGTCTTTTCGTCGCGTTCGTTCGATTTCCCGGAGGTGCCGATGCACGCGACCCACCCAGTCATTTATAAACCGGCCAATCCAGACGGGATTAAGACAGCTAAGCGGTAAGCCGCCGTCAGTTGACATAGTCAGTCTCTAGGGACACACGATGACGTTATCGCTTCCGTTACAAGTCACAGGGGCCAACGTCGTCAGAGGAGAAGTCAAATATTCAGTTAGATTAAACATTTGTAGAGCGCCATATCTCCGAGTTAATCGCTTGCTCAAATACGATAAAAATGATACGTATGTAAGTAAAATGAAATGGTGAACAAATTATATAATTTAAGAGAAGGCGTTCCATTAATAATTTAGGTACGTTATACATATAATATAAGATACAAGCCCATGCAAAAGCGATGTAACACAGTTGCGATGAAAGAAGGAAATTGTCAACAAATTGGACAGGTATTTTTCACAGACTTATCCAAAGATTCACTTCGAGTCAAAATACATTACGCAAAGAGTTTGAGAAACAGCGTCTACAGTGTGGTCGACAGTCGTAATATTCTATATATCTTAATACGCTGACTTTGGGAGCAGTATGGTTGTTTCATCTTCCAGAGGCCCAGGTGCACTCGCCTCTCGATGTGCGTTCGCTTCCTTGGACCGTTGTCATCAATGTATCTAAAATAAACACTAAATACTTATTTATTGACGTATGCCCTATATATTGATGCCATCTGTCATGGACGAGTAAAAAATACAACCATTAATGTGGCCGAAACTTCTTTGATGTAGTAATAAAGAAATAAAGAAACAATGGATAATGAAGGTTGGTAATGGGTAACGTTTATTGTCAACTGGAAAAATATGTAATTCACATATAAAGCACTGCAAATGCAAAGTTATTGATATACACAATGACAAATAGTAGATAACTATACAGTGAAGACACTGCTACACTACACAATGGCATCAAAGGTGAGGGGCAGGCAACCCGCTACTGGTACTGCTCATAACGAGAAGTACCACTCCACCCAAGGCCACACTATGTAACTTAAGAAAAAAACGAGTCCAGTACAATATGTAGTTTGTTCAGCAGCAGCAGCAAATGTGTATACCACACTTTAATTATCAACCTATAAATGTGTATACCACACTCTAATTACCAACCTATAAATGTGTATATCACACTTTAATTATCAACCTATAAATGTGTATACCACACTCTAATTATCAACATATAAATGTGTATACTACACTCAAATTACCAACCTATAAATGCGTTCACTCACTAACATAGAAAACCAAAATAATGCACATAATTACTGCGTGAACATAGCGCCTCCCAGACCAGGCTGGGCAAGACAGACCAACGCACATGATTCCTGTATAACACAGTCCAATAGTACATTTTCGGAGCGTAGTGTAAATGCTAGTCTTCCGGTAGTGTGCCAGACTCACTCTCAGACCCGGCTGAGCAAGCCAGTCCAGCACACCCCAAAATAATCCGATACCAGTACAATCTTGCAAGATACTCAACTGTACCTGAAATACTTGTGTGTACAAATGTGACATCGATGAACCATACCGATTCTCAAACGGTGGACGAATCCGCACTAATTAAGCAAAAAACAGTATCTTCATAGATTGAGACTTTTAATCGATAATCTCGAACTGGAGACTACTTAAAAGTAGGCATAAAGTTGACTGCAAATGAAGTAGGGACCCGTATCTCTACATCTTGACATTTCAAATCAGTAATTACTGAACGGGAAACTACTTAACAAGTATGTATATAATTAGAAAGAACAATGTAAATATTGTCCGCCGTGGGTGGTGGAGGGAAAAACAAGGAAGCATACGAAGGTATCGGCTCAAAAGATACGAACAAGCCTTGTAGTTCGACTCAATGTTTACTTAAAAACAGCGCCTGTAGAACAAACGTTCACCTATTGGCGAAAAGTGCACATCATCGTTGCTTACTAGAGACTCGTAGTCAAAAAGCATTCCTCGATGCTTACAAAATGGATCTTAGGAAAAAACAATTAGATGCCTTAATTGAGCGTTGACTTCATCCTCCAATTCGTTGTAGCCCTGATGAAGGGGGTGTCTCATAGCAACCCTGCTGCGGGAACGGAGGGAGGAAGGGGGTAAAGGTGGAACAGCTGGCAAATGGTTGCTTTGGTTACACCCTCATCCCGTATAAACTGCCGTGCAAGGTGGTGGATGTCCCTAGCTAGCTTTACGGGTTGGTAACGGGAATTCTGCAAATCATTGCCTCCTATCAGGATGAACAACTTTGTAGCATTTATGCGAGATATCTCTGATGCGGTGTCGCGAACGAAATTCAAGTCAGCGCCGCCGTGCGCTATCACGGACAGAGAGATCGAATGTAAGTCAAACCCACAATTGACGATGGCATGGTTAGCACAATATCTACGAAAACGACTGCCGAAGCTATCGCCAATAAAACACACCTGCATAGCACTAGATTGAATCGAGATACATCGCCTGAATACATAGCCATTAGTGATTTTCAGCCTTGGTGTATAGACAACGGAGTATAAAATCAACACACAAACACACACACGCACACGCACACGCACACGCACACGCACACGCCCACGCACACGCACACGCACACGCACACGCACACGCACACGCACACGCACACGCACACACTCACACACACACTCACACACACACACACACACACATATATATATTACCGAAGGTAACAAGCGTAGTAGAATCAGTACTAAACAAAAACGTTTTAAGCTGATTAAATTATCCACCACGTGAAAAAGTAAAATACAATAGAACTTAAACAACGCGACTTACTTCGGTAGTTTTCAAACTCAGACTGAAAAACGTGGGCTGGCTATCCCATGATGCTCTGCGTTTACCAATTCTATGTGCTTGAAATAGGGGTGTAAGCATATGGCCGGGTTTGATTTGTAGAACAATCCATAACAAGACATAACATTATTTTTGACTGTGCCATAAGTTGTCATATATGTTAGAAATGTGGACACAGAAGTGGTGAATTGGGTATTCAGATCGTTTCTCTGTAGTTTTGTGCTCACGTTCGACTGCTGGAATTAAATGGCAGCGTGAACGAATTTAAGATCAACATATATGCTGTAATGGTGATAACTGCTTCCATGGCTTTGTTGTTCCACGGATGTGTGTAAGCCAGTACTAACCCTAATCGAACATTATTTACAACCTATCATGTACGAGCATTACACTGATTTCAATAATCGTCGCGGTCATATGATGCAGGTGGGATCTATCTATCAAAAATCAATATCGACCTCTGTGGATATGCAAGGTTAGGTTGTAAACACATCCAAACAAATACATACCTCGGCTGAGAGTTTGGGTTACTGGGTCGACCAAATAGCTAATTTTGTATTTTGGATGTTCGAAAACGTCGTAGACATGTTTTATAACAATGTGGCACGCGTGAGAACATGTGCAGCCGTCGACAATTCCGTTGTATTTCTTGTTGAAATTCTGACTCTAAATGTATTTCTTTGCAACAAAAACACAATGCAAACTTTTTAAGCGGGAACTACTTGAGGGAAATATTGATTTAGCAGATGTCAAGCCATTTTTTTAATGCAATATACAACATGGGAAGAATGCTTGGAAGGCCGTCCGCTTAAATCATATTATAAACAATTTAAGTCACTATTGTAATTACTATGACTGTAACGTGAACAAACTGTGACGTACTGAATCAGTATGTTTTTGTGCATAGATAAGTGATGAAGTTTGCATGGGTGTAGCCGTACAACAGTCAGAATACACAATGTCATCATCAGACAATTAACTGGTACTGAAGCGGAGAGGAGTACTTGTATAACCGCATTTTTAACATGCCAGTCTATATGGAAATAGGACCTACATACAGACAAAATAAAACTATGAATTCATGCAGATGTTTTATTTTATTGTTAAGTTTCCACACATCTCCCAGAAATGTGATTACGCTTTGAAACGGCAACTCCACACTGCTCTGACACGTTGATTTCAGCACTAACTATTACTAAAATCCTTTGCTTTATTATTGCACGTAAAACGACGTATTCAATTTTACATTGGCCGTGTATGTACCCACGTTTTTGTTTATTCATTAAGATGATCACAATATGAATAACATCTGCCTCCTTGGTCTTGGACAACCATTTGAATAAGTTGTATATCTCATATTCTCTTGTAAAATTAATATTGTTTTAATCTCCACTATAATTGGTAGCCAATGGTAAATTCGTATAAATTAACAAACCTGTTTCTTGAAGACATCTGCAATTACCTTACCAAATCACCCAAATCAAAACGCTCAGAGTATTATGCCAATTTTTTGCAGCTGTTAAACTCGTTCCTAGTTTCTTGTATAGGGGTCTGGAATTTAGACTTAAGTGTTGTGTGACTCCACTTTCTTTCAAGACACTAACATACGGTGTCTTGTTGTGTCGTCTATCTCCGTATTTTGGTTTATCACGTAAAGAGGCGTTTTAGTGAAGGCCTTTGAGTAATTTCGTGCAGAATGTTTGTTAAAAGCAAACTTTCACTTGATTATGAATCTTTATGTTATACAGGTTAACAAAATTAGGGTGGCAATTTTTCTAAGCAGTTTAAGTTTATGCAATTCAATAAGGCCGCCCACCATACAGATTGCTGATATTTTTCACAAAAATATTATATTAAATAATTCCTTACATGTTACTCTTTGCAATGGCAATACCTTTTTTATATTAACGTTTGTATATTTAGATACATATGAAAGGAAACAAAATGGCGGTTGGAAAAATAATTGTCTACCGTTCACTGTATTAATATATTCAGTATACACTTTTCTCTTACCAACGATTCTTGATATCCTTGGAGTATCCGACAATTTAAAAGCAACATTATAAATAGGGTGGCAAATTCAAAATGGCCGCCAGCATGAACACCACCATTTTTCACGGAGTAGTTGGCTTTAAAGTTGCCTTCTGAGATCATCCATCTTTTAAATAAAAAGTCCAATGAATCAACATGCCCCATGCAGTGTCTTTACATCACTTTCATCAAAGCCACATAATGTCTGTTTCAAATAATATTTTGTTTCACACAATTTTAAGATAAAAACAAAGTATTATATCTGCGTACTATACATTTATAATTCTGCGGGCCGGACCTGAGAACCGGTAATTTTACAAAAGCAAAATCTATCAAATAACATATCAAATTCCAAAGTGACATATACGGTAGTAAGTATGATCAAATAAATATTGTTCATGTTGCACATCATACCTATTATTTAACAACAGTTTAAAAGGGCAGGTTTAGTCAGAATGCAACTTTAAACTGCTGCAGGAAATTTCTTAAAAGCAGTTCTTTGCGAATTTCATATCTTTATATATGTGATATACAAAATTACTCATTAAATCTGTTGATATGACCAATTCGTGTTATTCTATACATTTATTTTATTACAATTATGTTTAATTAATCACAAATGACCATCATACGCGGAGTTTCCAGTTCGCGTTCAAATAATTATAAAGCATGCTCATGAATATTAGTTACCGTCCGTCAGACATCTGTTATCTCCGTTGAGAGTTATACGGCAAGAAAAACGTCCAGAATACTTATATGGGTAAATGGGTTTATTTTCTGGCCAATACATGACCCCACCCTCGGGAACCTATTTTTGTTAAATCGGTACACAATAACATGTGTCAAGTTACATTGTAATCCATTTAAATTTGTTTATGTTATTTTGAGACTCACTGACAATAGTCTTGGTCATTTGGAGCGATTTTACAAATGTGCATGGGTACACATATTGATTTCCTAGCGAAAACGTCCAACAATCCAAAGTCACCAACCTATAAGGTCATAAACGCCTTTTTGTCCTTAAAATGCGCATCAAGACACCAGTGCAAACATTGAGTCAAATGAAATAGCTTTTACTATTGTATCACCTTATGATATAATACTCCTGATCATATCGGGTAATTTCACAGCTTTCTCTGGATACAAGCATTGATTTTGTAGTCAAAATTGTATCCCACCATGTAATATAGCGAGTGTCTTTTTTGCTCCCACAATACATGGTAAAGCACCAGTGTAAAACATTCATCAAATAAAACTAGTATTTTGATACTGAGACACCAGTAGACATTATTCCTTGTCACTTGGAGACATTGTGCTCTTATTTATTTGTGCAGGTATTGATTTCCTGGGAGAAACATTACCCCATCCTGAAAAGTTGCGAGTGTATTTTTGTTCCCAAAATGTATGTTGAGACACCACTGTAAAGTAGTAAGAAAATCATATTGGTATTTTGTTGTTGTGGCAAATATAGACATTACATCTGGTCATATTGCGCCCTTGTGTATCTTTTTTATGTGCAAACATTGATTTTCTGGCTAAAACAACCTACCATCTTGTTAAGTCGATATTGATCTATTTAGCTCCATTGATATGAATTAAAATATCATTGTAAAGTGTACCAAAACTAAATTAACATTGTTCTGATTTGACACATGTAGACATTAATTATTTTTAATTTGATTTACATATTTTGTACCCGTCTATGGGTGCAAGATTTGACTTTCTTGCTAAAACTGCACCCCACATGTACTGTAACGTCAACCGCGAGTACTTATTTTGTCACCTAAATAATCAGAAGGATACAATGTTAACCCTTTGTGCACGTTAAATTACTTGTTGTTATTGTATCATCCACGAACACTGCTCCTGGTCAGTTAGAGCTATTCTTATATATCCTTGGGTTGCATGTGTTAATGTTCTGAACTAGAACTTTTACACCTTTGGCAAAATGGCACTCGTGACATAACAAGATGGAAGAGGTTTCTGGCCAAATATAATCAAAAATTATATACTCAATGAGAGGTGCCAAATTGCAACAAATATACTGCTAATTGGTAACACAGTAGCAAAAAACAATATCATGTTGTTAAATGGTTACACTGTTACCTTGATGGATGTTTAACAAAATAGGAACTCGTGACTTTATAAGGTACTGTAGTGTTTTGGCCACAAATCAACCGATGCACCTATAAAAAGACGCCAAATGTCTCAAAATTACGAGGAATACCGTATATGTATGCCAGAATTTAGATAGAACATAACGGTTCAGTCGCCATTTTCAGAATTTGTCTTTTTGTGACCGCCATTTTGAAATTCAAGATGGTGGACCTCCAATGGGGCGCATGTATCTAAGACACACATGTACAATATAAATGGGTATTGTAAATGGTAAGAGCTCCAGACACCACTATAAACATTTAGGTAATTATTTAAAATAATATTAGAATGGAAAATTAGCACAATTTGCATGGTGGGCGGCCATCTTGAATTTAACAAACGTATCCTGCGTAGAAAAATAGCCACCCTAATTTTTTAGACAAAGATGCAAAATCAATAAAAATTTGATTTTAACAACGATTCTGCACGAACGCAATTTTTTCTACATAGTGGCTTATACTATTTGTGTGTGCTACGACCTCAGACACGTATTTCGACTGTCACATCGTTCATAAAGTATTAAAAACAGATTAACGATATTTGTCGCAATATTGTACGGCTAGACAAGGACTGTGTAATTTCAGCCCTTGGAGAATGCAGGCTGATCGTGTGTTTGGAATACCAATGAGCAGATGGCTCGCAATTATTAAGGTCGGACTGCTCAAAAGGAAGTTAACACTGCCAAATACAACCGCGAGCCTCCCAATTGGATGGAAGCCAGCGTTACATGTGACCTGTGTCCGTTATAGTTTTCTGTGGCTCTTGGAATATAATGTCGAATGATTTTCGTAAAAAGTTCACAACACAGTAAACAAGGAAACAATCAGCGACTGTCCTTTTCCACAAATTTTAATATATATTTTACTAAGGGTCTTTAGAAATAAAAACAATGCTGTCAGCAACTGGCCAACAACATCCATATATTACAAAGCTGTTTTGAAACAGGGAAACCAGTGTATGCTTTGATCTACTATATTATTACACCATGATTTATCATGATATTCCATGGTAGGTCATGATGTATTTTCAGATTGGATATTAAACAACAACCGTTGTTCTTCCCCCTTGTTCCCTGTTGTACAGGGGTGAGAGTCAGATATACTATTACTGAACCACTCGCTGGGTTTCTTCTTTCCAAGGTTGTATGTCCATAGTGTTCCCCCTCTCTCTCCCTCTTTCTTCATCTGCCATCCTCCCCCGATCTTCTCTTGTCCCTTCTCACACAGTCCTCTCATATCAGCTGTGACTATCCCCGATTTCTCATCATCCAAGCATTCGCTCCTACTTGTATCCGACGTCGCACTTCTACCTACGTATGCCATCCATCGTTACCACTCCTCCAAGGTACTCGAAGCCCACTTGCTAGATTTGCATTCCTTACAGCCTGATGTCAAATTTCTCTTTCCATATCCAACCCACATCACTTCCGTTTTCTCCAGGCGCATTCTCGGTCCATACTTTTTGAACACTCCGTTTCATTTATCGAGAACATCTTGTCGATCTTGTTTGCTCTTTGCTATTATAGTCAGATCGTCTGCATTCATTATCTTCATGAGAAATTATTTCGTGCTGATCTTCCTGCAGATTAGGTCCATCACCATGATAAAGAGTAAAGAGCTAAGAGCATCTCCTTGCCTCGAATCACTGTTAACTGGAAACTCTCTAGATATCCCATAATATAATCAAACGCAACTCTTCCTTTTGTTGTTGTTCTTCTTCTGCTTCTGTTAAACAACAACAATGGCAAATATTTGTCAATGACTTGTTGAAGATTTGTTGGTCTGTCATCTGCATGACTGAGCTGTCTCTCTTCTGTTGCAGCCCCAAGCAAGCGCGCTGTGACTGTGGACGACCTGATGGGCTTCCTGAAGAGCTTCGACCAGCGAGAGGCGAACGAAGACGGCGTGAAACTGCCCAGTCTCCGCTTCGGACGGAAATAGTTCGACGCGACATCGAGCGAATCATGTGCGAGGAAGAGAATTGTGTTCAAACATATGAAACAAGCGAACGACACTGCTAAAAAAACGCTGAGGGAGATGGACAATATATCGTGATGGGTTTCTTGGTCGAATGTCATTGAAGACCGGGATAACAGTTACGAAGATGTACCACGGCTTGTGTTGACATCGTATTATCAAACGCAAGCGCCTGATTGGACATTCATTCATACAAGACATCTCGATCGTTATATTGGACTGTTCTGTAATATAAATTGTGTACATAAAATCACGTATATATCTTATCAGTTAAACACACATACAAATACAGGTATATGGCATAAACACAGGCGCGTGCGCACACATCGCACAAATGTGGGTTCACAAACACACTCATACAGTACACACGAACACGCGCAACAAAAAGCCTCCAAAAGCTACTGTTTATAGGAAACCGTTTCCTTAACACCAGGCTAGATGAAGACTGGGTTGTTGAGGTGTGAAGGTGTACAAATATGTTCAAAAATCGTAAACGTCCCTCATTTAGGATTTGATTACACAGGGCATATGACACGGGTTGGGAACGAATACAAATAGTGATTTAATGACTGTAAACATAATAAATATAGTTCAAGGATGCTGTTTGTCTCTGAGAATGATATTACAAACGAAAACATCGTTTTGTTTGCCACAACAAATAATTAGATGCAAGGAGACCCATGTGTGTTAATTTGCTTTGAAAAAATTAACTTTACGTTTATTCTGCTTCTATTCTTAAATCATGTAGCACAGCAGTATTTAACCTTTTTAGATATGTTACCCACCGAGTGTGCCAATCAAACCGTAATTATCCCTCCATTTTAAAATAAAACATCTCGAGAAGCGTAATTTTAGTTTCATTTAGTAGTATATTTGATCATTTAAAGAATATATTAGTAAAATATAACATTACCTATACCTTGGCTTATAGACGTTTAGAGTAAGATCACACATAAGATAAGTAGTAGGCCTACTTAACAAATAAAAGTTGAAGTTGTATCTCCTTGATAAGTTTCGAGATGCAAGGCGTTGTCATTGCTAGAGCACAACGCATGTCATCAGCAATATCCAATATTGTTTAGTCTTAATTTTAATGTTGATCCTTGTAAAGTAAGGCAGTTTTCCACATTAATACACAAGATTACGACAGTGAGAGCTGGGTACTCACCACCAGTCTTCTGACAGTTACCAAGTCAGAATCCAGAAAGCGTATATGTAACTCGGACCCTTACCAACACTGTTTTACCATAGCTGATTGATGTTTAACGTTTATTTACTATTTATTTATCTATTTATTAATTTTTTGTATACATTTTAGCCTAATTTATTGATGTTTACATTAATTTTAGTTTATTTATATAAAGAAAAAAATGATCTTAACAATTTTATTTTATGATATTTTACACCACATTCCTTTTCTACTTCTACTATATTTATTGTTTTAATTGCTATTATTATTAGTTCATTTTATTTATGATATAATAACTATTGTTTTTTTATTCAAATGCATTATTTTTAACATACACTTGTATATTGTTGTAAAGCGCTGTGAACAATATTGGATGTGGCGCTTAACAAAATAAAATATTATTATTATTAAAGTCTTCTTTCAGCTTGCTATCTTCTCGCAAGCCAGGGAACTCGTCTTTCGTCTTTAAGGACTCCTTCGTTCACTGAGAAAGTATCACTCTCCATTCTATGCATTCTTCTCACAGTATTCTAGATCCGGGATATATTCAAGGATGTTATCTTCCATGGAAGGTACGTGCGGCCTGATATTAGATAACGGACACCATTCTTCGTTCTCTTCAAGTGTCATTGACAATTTGTTAAACATGGATACCTCATTAGCCTGAATCTCATGTTGGCAAAACTGGATTTGCGAAAGGAAACGTCAACCTTGCATTGAGCATGAGTGAAGAGGTACATCAGACTGGATGGTTCAAATGAATGATATTTTTACTTATTTCACAGTTAATTTACCTTTTTTTCCGTGACGTTTCGGCTGCTTTCAGCAGTCTTCCTCAGACGGCTAGATGGCGAGAGTGTAGTCCTTCTGCGCAGACGTAGTGACACTGGTGTGTGCCCCACACGTCCGCGATCTGGGGGCTCTTCAGGAGATCGTTATAGATGTACATAAGAGTCGGTACAGGCCTTCATATCGATTCATACTGTCCTAAGTTGTTCTAATCCAGACCGCTTCTTTGATGCCTCTTGTTCGTCAGTTCGACTCCCTGTCTACAAATGTGGTCCCCTCCCAGTTTATGTGATCTGTGATGGCTGATTTGTGCATCTTCTTTTCTGATGTTTTTCTGTTGTTTCTGGTGTAGGGTTTATTTGTTGATGCTTTCTCTGCGTTTTCTGTGTGCTTTGATCCGGGTTCCTAATGTGCGTTTCGTTTATCCGATGTATGTGGCATCACCGTTCCTACACGATATGACATACACTCCTTTACGCATATTTTTTGGTTCCTCCTTGTCTGTTGGTCATACAAGGGATCTCTTGAGGTTTCATTGCTGTGTTCACCTTGTATTTCTTCATGGTTTCGGATAAAGAACAATGTAAGATGCATCAAAGAAGCTATCTGGATTAAAAAACTAAGGACAGCATAAATCAAGATGAAGGCCTGTACCGACTCTCACACATCTATGACGAACTCCTGAAGAGCCACCCCTCCCCAGAGCGCTGCCGTGGGGGTTCACACCAGAGTGGCTATGTCTGCGCAGAAAGATTAACGTGTCGCCGTCTAGCGGTAGCCGTCTGAGGAAGACTGCTGAAAGCAGCCGAAACGTCACGGAAAACTTGTAAACTGACTGTGAAATAAGTAAAATGATCACTCACTTGCTTTGAGCAGTGACACCGTTCAGTACATTCCTCTCTTGTGAGAGGTTCAGCTAACTGATCTCACTAAAACATGTGAAGTATAGTCCAGTTTTATAATAACTGTATGGATTCGTTGTCTGGCCGGTGAAAATCGGGCGAAAATCGGGCGAACAATTTTCAACTAGCACCCCCTCCCCTCCGTCTTCGGATATCATCAGTTGAGCCGAGACAGCGGAGAGAAGCTGGAGAAGCTAAAGTTACAGCGGCGACGCGACGGCTAAACAATTCCAACAGCACCCGAAAGAACATTATCGCAACATAATGAGAAAACATAGTTTCTTCACTACTAAATAAGACACAAGATTATATATGGTTTTTAGATTTGTTTTCAAAGATAAGAAATTCAATGCCACTATCATTTATTTGAAAATGTAAAGATGTGCGAAAATAATTACCGAATTTTCGAAAGACTTATATAGAGACTAGATACATCCCAAATTCACGGACCTATATTCAAGACTGGATAGCGCGAGGCCTTGTTTTTTGACGCCGCCGATCCACCATCTTGTTGTGGTTCTTCACTGACAATAGTTCACCTGTTTCACTGTAAATTGTTCAACTTTAGTAATCAATTTAACAAGATTTAACCAGATTTATCAAAACTGCCACCCAGAGAATTAATTCTAGATGGCAGGTGGATAAGAAAGCCTTTTGGATTATCGATAGTCCAACCCTTTTATCTACGTGTATCCCGCCGGAGGTATGTGTCCATTTTATTTTCAAACATATTCACGCTACTAGCTCCCACACAATCAGCAGATAATATGTTCCATTCATTTACAGTCCTTTGTGACAGTGAGAACTTTCTTATATCTAATCTACACTGCTCCTTTACTAATGTAACTTCGTGTCCTCTAGTCCTTCTATCTTACTTAACTGAAAACAACAAATTTCAATCAATATTTTCATAACCATTCAATATTTAAGCACTTCTATCAGATCTCCTCTCAATCACCTGGTATCTAGTGTTGTTAAACTACATTCTTCAAGGTGTATTTCGGAAGTAAAATCCCTCAGTTTGGTGTTGTTTTAGTCGGTCTCCTCTGTACTCTTTCTAGCATATCCATGTCCTCTTGCGATATGGCCTCCATGTATGTGTACACTATTCTAAATGAGGCCTAACCATTGTTTTGTATAGCGGTATTATTAGTTCTTTTTCCTTACATGCTAGATTGTGCCTAATTAATCCAAGGATTTGATTTCCCTTTGAAGCTGCAATTCCGCTCTGAAACCTTCACAATCATAAGTCCTTTTTTACAGTGGTGCTTAGTACAGTACCCCCATTGTATATTGTCCTGTGTGGAGGCATTTACATATATCAAAATTGAACAACATTTGCCACTTTACAGACCATTTGATCAACCTGTCAAGATAATCTTGTGAATGTTGTCTTTCTCCATCACGTTTAATCATTCTAAACACGTTTCTATCATTCGCAAATTTCAACACCTTGCTTGTTATATCATCGTCCAAATCGTTGATATATATATATTAAGAATGGTATAGGTCTCAGAAATGATCCCTGTGGTATCCCACTCAAAACTGATGTCCAGTTTGAAACCTCCCCATCAACTACTACCCGTTGTCTTCTGTCAATCAGCCATTTTTCTATCCAGTTAGTTATACCATTTCCTATGTCATGGGCCTTTAGTTTAAGCAGTAATCTTTGATGTGGTACTTTGTTGAAAGCTTTCTGAAAATCTAAATCAATTATATCTACTGGTGATCCCTCATCTACACACTTAGTGATATCTTCCTAAAACATAACATATTTGTTAAGTGTGACCTCGCGTTTAGAAACCCACGTTAAGATTAGTTTATGAAGTAATGTTTAACATAGAAAATCCACCATGTGATCTTTAATTAGTCTTTCTAATAGAATCCCACCCACTCCAGGTGATTTATTATCCCTCATAGCCCTTATTTTTTAGTTACCATTTCTGGGGTTACAATTAACTGTCCTAAATAATATTATTCCGCCCCATTGATCTTATGCTGAACTTTCTGTTTGCTCCGATAATATATGCATACAAACTCTTGCTGTCATTTTTTTTATATTACACGCTAATTTTTGTTCATAGCTTCTCTTTGAATTGATCATTTAAGTTGTAGCTTGGTTAAGTGCGTCTTTATAAATGTTGTAGTTTTCATCATATCCACGTCTATGTGACTTCCACATAATTTCTTTGTATTTAATTTTTCTAATGGCTTCTTTCGATAAATGTTGCTTTCTAGACCGTTTCCCTTGTTTTTTCAAGGGAACAAATTTATCAACGATGCACTCAATTTCACTATTTAAGATATTTCAGCATTATGTTGCTGTTTTATTCCAGTCAATCTTTGCTAAGTATTTCCTCGTCTTATATCTTCCTTTGTGAAAATTTCTCCTGTACTGCTTCTTACTATTCCTTTCTGATTTTACTTTGATAGTAAAATATATCTGGTTGTGGTCACTACTCCCCAGTGGCTCATATATCTTGACATTGTCGACTAATTCATTATGTGAGGACAAAACTATGTATAACACATTCTCACTCCCGGAATATTGATTATATTTCATAAGTTCGAAAGAGTATAAATTATTTACAGAAAGAGCAAAACATTTTTGTTAAATAATGTATTTCTTCGTGGGGAGATTAAACCAAGGAATAACTACTGTACCCGAATCACTGCTTATTTTGGTAAATGTATCATTGTACAATGCATTGCTGGATCGATCAACACGTTTATACTAGTGATCCAAGTTTATGCATCGCGTAATTCCATGGCAAAGTGGTATTATCGCCGTTTTTCTAAAACCTAAGACGTTTACATTGAACGATGACATGCCAACCACGCGTACTCATTGCTACTGTCGGTTTAACATAAACCTTAAACGATGCAATAAAACAGAATATAACAACTGACATGCTATACTGAACTGTCTGAACAGGGCTCACGAATATAAGACACGTAACCCAGACAATAACAGGACGAACGATGAATTGATGCATTGTCAGTGCATGTATATGGACTGTATAATTAATTAGTTAGCACGTGTCGTTATAACTGTTAGTCTGAATCTCAAATGTTTCGGTTAGTGTGCTCCCCCAACTGCTTCCATTCCCGGCGCGGCAGTGCCAGTGGAAGTGGGCAGCGCCAGTGGCTACACACGATTCGATTGTCGTTAGGCAAATAACTTTATTTTAACAGCTTGATTGACATAACAAGCAAGCCTATGTGTTTGCAAACTATCTGTGTGAGCAGTTAGGTGCATATGTCATGTTTCTATTTAATCAAAACCTGACTTTATCGTCCACATACTTCATTTGTGTACCCTGCTGCGTGTTTACTGCTCGCAACATGTGCGAGACATTGTGTATAATATCGTCAGTAGGAGTGTTCAATGGGAAGGTAAAAATAAATCAACATCTTGGGAAACCCCATCTTCTTTATTTGTTAGCAAATGCATAATTTATTTAAAAAAATATCGTATCAAATTACACAAAGTTACACATATGATAACAAGAATGCTAATAAGCAAATATTGTTCATGGTATAAATTCACTTTCCTAAAATGCGTTAAAATGGTAATTAACTCAGAATGCAACTTTAATTTATTATTTCAGTCTTGTTTTCTTCTTCTTCTCGCGTTTGTCTACTGCCTAGACATGCAGACTGTTGTTGAGCAGCCACTCCCGGGTCGCCAGGTCCAGCTCGGCGATGCCAGTCTCTCCATGTGGAGCACCGTAGAGAGTGCAGTGGCTGATAATGTGGTCTGTGCATACCCCGTGCATACTAGCATTGAACGTCCGACTCCCGTTCTCAGGCGGTTCAGCTTCGTCCAAACCTTTCGCGGGAGGTCGGATCTGACACAGTGCATAGATGGTTCTGGAATGAACCTATGTAGGGAGGTTAGTTTGGACAGCCAGTCCTCTCTCCATTTGGTTGATATCCAGTGTGCTGTTGTTTCACTGGGGCCCAGATATTTCATGAGTTCGTGTACCTGACTGTTGAAAGGATGGCGTGATTTTAGGCGCTGTCCGCTAATCTTTTCGGAACAAACGTTATATAGTAGATGGTCAGCGTTTTTGGCACACTTGCTCAAGGCCAGCACAGCTGCCTGTCTTCGAAGTGTCAGTGCCTGCAAGCACCGATAAGTTAACATTTGTTGCTCTTAAACATTCAGTGATGGGGAGGTGGCGGCAACCTTCTAGTGGTCTCCACTGTCAATACTAACTTTTCAAGTTAGGAAGCTGATGCAATCAACAAGTCTAGAGCCAAACTGCCGACAGTCTCACATTTTATAACAACATAAACTATAAAATGATGGAAAATAATGTATACTTTACATTTATGCCTATTTCCAGGTGAGTATGTAGGCCTACAGTGAAATGTGTCCAGTGTTATACTATTTATCCACCCCATTTGTATGACCGCTATGGCGCTCTTCCGCTATATTCTAACAGCAAATGTATCCGCCAGGGGGACTATTTTGAAGGGAAATTTGTTTAAACACCTCTCTTTATTTGCTTTGATTAGTTATAAATCTTCGAACCACACAAATGGCCCCGCTAGCAGGCCTCCAACATTTCAGCCCCTTACATTAAAAACTGACGGAGATGTATGCTGAATGTACAGACAGACGAACAAAGATCAACACTCTATTTAATATATAATAATATGATATCCGTCGACGCATACAGTGTTACATGGCTTTTTCAAGGTGGAAATGTCGTAAATACATTAATTTTCTTGTTGAGCAAACCCGGATTAGACTCATCATTAATTTCTAGTACGTATTTTGACTGTCGCGCAACGGTCGTGTAAATGTCATTGAACTAAGCCACAATTGACAACCAACAACGTATTTAATGGCTGTAGACCCTATAATGAATATAATAATAAATGCTACATGCACATGAACACAGTAGATTAACGCTTACACAATTAAGATAGAACTGGGTCGCTCGAACACAACTAAGTCACTAAATAATATCGTCGATAATATCGTTCGATCACGACTCACGCGTCTACCTATGCGTCGCCTCACAAATGTTATGCCACGTGATGTGTCGTTGCCGGACGTCGTGTCACGGATGTCACGCCACGTGATGTGTCGTTTTCGGGCGTCGCCTCACGAATATCACGCCACGTGATGTGTCGTTCCCGGGCGTCGTGTCACGGATGTCACGCGTCTGGTGTGTCGTTCCCGGGCGTCGCGTCACGGATATTACGCTACGTGATGTGTTGTTCCCGGGCGCCGTGTCACGGCTGTCTCGCCACGTCGCTGTCCGCCTCTTCGTGAATCACCGCCTATTGCTGCTACTGCGCGTTCGGCCTCTGACTCTCCGTTAATTACGACGCAGTCAATCACACACCGACTGTCCGCTAAGTACGTGCGGCACAATTAACCACTATTGGACGGTCATCTCACTGACGTAGCTTCCCTCGCGAGCTACATTTGGCCGTCCACACTAGACTGTCCGCCAAAGGCGACACAGTCAACCACCATCGGACGGTCCTCCTCACTGACAGTGTCGTAATGAGGATTACCTAAAGTGTACTAATATGTACAACACTGTAAATGGTAAAACTCCGAATTATCTTAAAACGGTAACTCCTGATATATCTCACAGTTGTGGTACAATATCTAAATCATCCAATAATATCTTCCAAACTCATAGTGACCAAAAGATTCTAAATTATACTGGCACATCATTGTGGAACAACTTACCATCTAAAGTAAAAAAAACTGTTGCCAGTTTAAAAAACAATGTGTTCTGTATACCATCGGTAAACAATAAGTATCAGGTATTAATGCCTATCTTTCATAAATATTTTGTAAATATGTTCGTTTTAAATTGTATATCATATCACATTCTCATAACTTAGTTAAGTGTTGTGGCATCATCACATTGGGGTCTAATTACCACCTAAAATAATATCTCTGTATTACTAATATAACATCTTAACACCAACAGAATGCTCCCCCCTGGGTGCTGATACTACAACTCCACCATTATACTTCAGTATTATATTTTCATCCAGTGTACCTGCTCACTCACTTATATATATATATACATATATATATATATATATATATACACACATATATATATGTATATATATATACATAATTTATTATATTGTTTACCTATGTTATGTATGTCTTATGGTTTTATCATAATGCATACATGTCAAAACTACCAAAACAGTTGTAACTGAATGTAGTCTGTGAATAAATATCTTGTATCTTGTAGCTCCCCCTAGCGAACAACGTTCGACCGACTCCACTACAGTGTTCTACAGCGCTTATATACTAACCATTCAGCGTCATGCTCCAACGAACACTCTGTCCAGCTGGCGTGGACGAGCTGCATGTTATGCAATACAAGACATGCACGGCTACCTTACTCCTTACCCAACATAAGATACCCGTCTGCAGTGCAAACAGGGAACAGCACAAGACAAAATAAATAGTACAAATTACAATACATCATCACTGACACAGCCACAGGTATAATCACAATAATATTATAGACTTTACATTTCGCCAAATTCTCATAGCGTTTGGTTTCATCAAAAATTGTGTTGTAAAGGTAAACGGTAAGTTTTGCAGTATCCAGTCCTTAGGACTATTCAAAGCGCTTTATCCTTTAGAGCTGTGTACGTTAATCAAGGAGCCTCTATTTGGACAGGAGGCGTCACTGCGCGAGAAAATGGCAGTCTACACTGACGGTTTTTGTCCGCCATTCGGGAGGCAAGCGCATGCGCCTGCGGGACAGGCAGCGCGTGAGGTTAGCGTATTTATTTAGTCACCTCATATCATCAGAATAATCACCAAGCTGTGATGCGTCATATAAAATGAAATATATTAACGTAATCGTTGAAGTGTTTTACCTATCAAAATTTAAAATAATGAAATTTGCAAACAAATCATGTAGAAACGTTGCAGCTTCGATCATCTAGTTCTGACCTACTTTTTGTTCCTAGAGTCAACACTAACATTGGAACTAGGCCTTTTTCTGTTGCTGCACCAACTCTGGAATATGCTCCCTCTTAGTGTTAGATCAGTTGAAAATATTACAAAATTCCGTCGTCATTTAAAAACGTATCTTTACAACCTTGCTTATCCACCGTAGCTCCCTAGCGCCTTGACCCATCTGTTGACAACTGGAAAACTACTTATGGATTTTGAGATTGACCAATCCTTTAGTTTTGATGCGCCTCTGAGCTTGGTTTCAAAGGATTTAGGTGCAGTAGAAGTTATCTTATTATTAATGATTTATTGAGCCATCTGAACTTCGTCATGTTTCACCAGAATAATAATCAGACTATACCATTTCTTATTTTAAAATATTGAAGTTGTCGTTGAAAATGTTGAGCAATGATAAATGCAAACAACTGAATTTGTACGCGCGTGTGGTTTGACTTGGCGCAACTCCAGATTGATTTACTGTCTTGTATTGATTTACAGTCTTTGACGTTAATTTCGTAGTACGTCTTAAGTCGCCGTTAGTTTGACGTTAATTTCGTAGTACGTCTTAAGTCGCCGTGTTAACATCCCGCGCTACCGCCTATATTGAAACAGCGAAACCGAGGCGCGGTTAAGGGAGCGTTCCGTGGCGAAAACGCTGCCAAACAAAAAAATTTTTGACAAACTCATCTGAATGAATAATCAGGTTGATAAAATACATGTGATTAATACTATAATATGGAACATTTGCATTATGAGCTAAACAAATAAAAAACAATGTTACATACTTACCATATAATAATAATTATACCGTACGTAACGCGACTATTTGCGCTGGCGTGACTTCGCGGCAACGCAATCTCGCCGTTTTAAAATTGTAATTACTACATTCAAAACAACGTTTTGAACAATTTATTTGCACATATCTGATTAGGTATATGGTAGTAATTTAGAATATGAATATGT
The DNA here is from genome assembly GCA_020002185.1 of Paraescarpia echinospica. Lineage (NCBI taxonomy): Eukaryota > Metazoa > Annelida > Polychaeta > Sabellida > Siboglinidae > Paraescarpia > Paraescarpia echinospica. The sequence goes on along the minus strand of CM034540.1, from coordinate 61,365,895 downwards.
TATGGAAGAGTCTGTCCATGTTTGTTGTACGGCGAAATTCGGGACATCCAATATACTATCTGGCAGACCTGTTCAATTATATACCATCTCGACTTCTCTTGGAAGCATTGTTGCGGATATATTGCCGGAAACTGGACAACGTTTTTTTACTGGTATACAACTAACACATGCTCCCGGAGTCTCGTTTCAGACCGTCTGCTTCTGGGTGAAGTTGTTTAATGTCTGCTGTCCCATACTACCGCGCACGTTTTAATAACACGAATTGTGTTGTGTTTTTCACTAATATTCTCAGTAAGGTTGGTAGACAAATTACTACATGACCCAAATTGTAGTACTGGATGCCTGTAAGAACTTTACCTATGGTAAATGTAGACGTTATTTTATATTTCTTTAGGTCTGTATGATATATGTATTACACTTTTCAGACTCAGAGTCTAGACTAGAGACTAGACTACAGTTCAGTCTTCCTGACTACAGAGAGAGAGAAAGAAAGTCCAAACGCGGTAAAATCTGAAAAATCCACATTGTCATTGGTCGGACCGATTTGATTGAGTGCAACAAAGTTGTTAGAAAACACGTTTTGTTTGAAGTTGTTATTGCCTAACTATAGGTTGTTTTACTAAAATCCGCGATTTTACGAATCTGTTAAAGCAACGGCGTGTTCGGAAACATGGTCGGTACAGTGTCAATGCCAGTGGGCTTATCGACGATCGTGCCCCGCCCTTATCTATATCATGTCTATATTAATTGGCAAAACACTAACTTGTGCTAAGGGTGTGTGCAAATAGCACTGCGGGAACTTTAGTCCTTAGTCTTAGACTTACATGTATCTGCCCAGTCTAGTCGCTTAGCCTTAGCCTAAGGCTAAGCTTAGCCTAGGCTTAGGCTAAGCCTGAGGCTGAGCTTAGGCTCAGCCCTAGCCTTAGCGTAGACACTGCTATCAACATAAAGCGTCCGGGAGGTAATAATATAAGTTCATAACCAATTGATTCCATTAGCGATTACGTGACATCCGGCCGCGTATCATAGCAACGGCCTTTGGCAAAACGAGCGAAACACGCCACCAGTTTTTCAGCTGCACATCTTAGACTTTGGCTGGTCACCTTAAGAACTTGTATATTAATGTCAGGCGTCAGAAGACAGATATTTCACCATCCATCAACATACTGCTTGGGCGCTGCATCGACATCGTTTCGTTTCTGTGGACTCAACTGACATGTTTGGAGATCGGTTCATTTCGACTCTACGCAAAATATCCTCGCCATGGCCTCGGACAGTAAAAATGCGATCATCTCGATAGCGTGAAATTCAATTTAACCAATCAGTAACAAGAATAACTGACGACAGCGGTCAAAGTTAGTTTGGTACTGCACAGACAACATACAATTACTTGATTGTTCAGGTTGTGTATTTGTCATGTGGCCAAAACATGTCACGTGATCAATAAGAGATCAGGGGCCCGTTCACTAACATTCTTAAAAGCTCTTGAGTCCGATTTTGCTTCATAAAATGAATTTTGCTTCTTATCTATAATAAAAATGAAAATTGCGTTTTACTAACACTCCATCCTACACACTGTCAATAAAAATACTCCCCAATACACTAATTTCTAAAGACGACGTAATACTACTCTGTAAACAGCTAGGTTTCATTTACTGCGTTTTATTTTGAGTTCAGTTTTACGCCGAGATCCAGTTGTCCACAGCCAAATATATCTTTAAAAAATCAAAATGTTAGCAATTAATAGTTTGCTCAAATATGACTCGTTTACACGACATTAGCGGTGGGACGTATTTCCAAACACTTCGACACCTGTTCAATCTGTTTTGCCAGATTGTGCCAACGGTATCGATTATCCATTATTATGATGGAAATATAGCTCTTTGCCTTAAAATAAATGTAACGATCACATTAGTAAAACGCATTTTGAAGATACTCCTTAAATAATATTATCCGTCACATTCTTTTTAGGATGGATTTTTTGAAAGCTTAATATCTTGGTGAAACGATCCCCAGACCATGTACTAAAATAGTATTATGACGTCACTAACGCGAACGTTCATAGCTAACTCCCTGATGCTTAGATAAACCAAAATATCCGACTGATGCCGGTAAATAATAATATCAGTTATTACGTCTCACGATTGAGATTAATCAATCAATCAAAAGATTGCATGAAGATTACCAAAACAAAAGAAAGAGTGGCTTTGTTTGTTTTACGGCATTCTGTTGGCACAATTGAAAGAAAATGTAAAACGTTGACCTCGGGACCCAAAAAAATGGTTTAAGAAGAAGGAGATTATTGAAAAAGAAGACAAAACATGAAGCAATACCAACGTTGGCAACAAATAAGATCCCCTTATAAGGAATCATATGTGGCACCATCGGATTATACTCCGTTGACTATAACTGTAATACGAGAAATACATGTTTGTGTTCATGCATTGACATGTTGCGTTGCTTGTTTCTCACTGTCGCAGCGACCTGTATTACCATTTTCATAACTACTAATATTATATAATTTGTAAATAAATCTATAGCAAAATGCAGTTGGCATTTGAGTTAATATTTGTATTTTGTAGTTTTTGTTGTTGCAATTTTGTATATTGGCGTTAGAATAATTTCAAACTGGTTTACAATTTAGTGAATAAATGATACCATTTCGAGCTCATCGAGAAGACATCACGGTGATAATAAAGTAGATGTTAACATAGTTGTAAATGCAATAGTAACTGAATACCTATGTTTACATAGCATTATCATAAACTATCGTCTGTCATCCGTTGTAATGTCGTTTCAGATGCCTTCACACTATTTCTGGCTATGTGTATTTGTCCTCGTCGTCTCGTCGATGAATACAGTGGCAAAGGAAGTCCTGAATCCCGACGACATCTACTATGCACTCAGCGGAATGATGAGATACGTCGGCATGGAGGAACTGAAGGCTTGTCTTATGTCAATACTACAGCTTAGATTTATCCAGAAGGACAGTGCAATCACTGCATATTACAAATATATATAGCCTACTTATCATGTGAAGTAATGCATTAATACACTAAAGAATAATTGATTCCTAAGTATGCACACTGAATAATACCAACTGATATATGAACATTAAGGGATAGGTAGATATAGAGTATAATTTAAACAGTTAAAGTTATATTACATATCTAAAGTGCTAATAAACACATACACATACTCGCATACACGAATGCATGTACGCACGTACGCACGCAAGCATGCAAAACAGCACACAAACATGTGCGCAAGTAAACACGCATGCACGCATGCAACCTTCAACCGACTGAATATGTTGGTCACTTTTTGAGAGTGCAAAGAAAGTCGACAATATCAACACGGAAATAAGAGAATAATCGTATCGTATAGTAAATCACGTGGATATTCAAATGTAGGTAATTATTTGAATTGATTCTACATGTAAATAGGTTAACAGTTTGTTTGATGATTTTACGAAAACGACATTCAGGAAGTTACGCAATCGAACTAGCACATGTTAGAGGATACAAGGTAGATTTGTATTTTCGCAAAATGAATTTAAAATGAGACGAGCAAAAATTAAGTTTCAGTTAACTTTTAAGCGAACTTGTATCGTATTCCGAATTATCCAAAAACATCGAGCCTTGAGTTTTGAATTTGTACTATGTGTGGTCAGCGATGTTTGTATGCGTTCGCTTACAGTCCCTCACTTGAATTATTCGGTCCCACACTGTGATATCCTCTGCTGTGATAACATGACCTAAGTGGTGATAACATCCGAGTTAAGCATTTACATCTTCGGTGTAGCTCTCTTTCTTTGGTCGGTAGTATTAGTTCCATATCCCGTATTACCAAATAATTGTGAAACTTGGCGCGGATACGTCGATTTATTTGTTTGCAGGTATGTGAAGCGATGTTTGACAAGTCGAAATCTTCGTTTCCTTTTTTCTGTAGACAGCATCAATGCGTAGACAAATGGTTCCGTCGTAGTTGAACGCGCGTCCTGTTACGTAGTTATGTCTGTACTGCTCGACTTAATAGTTTCACAAATTGATCTCCCTATACGGTTTCGACCGATGCCTGCAGAGCGATATCACATGACTGTGGCGGTATATTCAGTGGATTATTATTTTCTTTCAGAAATTTATTAGTACTCATTATGAAGTTGCAAGTGGACACTTCAACATAAGCATATTCCTCAAACAGGTAAATGTTCTGCGAGTAACTACTAAGTAGTAAATACTGCACATAAATATCCAGTGCCAGACAAGTTTAAATTATCTTGATGGCTACACGCGAACAATCCCCTCCAAAACACCAAACAGCATTCAGCCATGCTGCAATTACTGCGCAAAGACTATTCGTACACAAATATCAATCATTGACTAATGCGAAGGTTCTCATACAGCTGAATGAACTGGAGCAATGTTGAGTGGACGAACTTGCCCAAAGGTCGAAACGGCAGCGCAGGGTTCGAACCTGGGTTCTCTCCATCCAGAGCCCGATGCTGTCCGGTTATCAACAGAACATTTGAAAATATCCACAAACACCATCAGTCATCTCCACACTGCTAGATGTTCAACGTAAAACTCAAGCGTTATTGTGCTGTATTGAATTAGATACATATCAAACAATAAATAAATTATATTTAAATATGAAAGCTATTGCCTTTATTTTTTTGGGTCAGTGCAATACGTCTTCTACCATTATGTAAGCTGTGCATTTCTATGATTGAATCTGCAACATTATTCGCATGTGTGCGTACTTGCAGGTCCAAGATTCTATTCTGAGCCGCATCAGCAAGCGGTCAGATATGTTGAAGAGACTGAGAGCCGTTGCTGCTGCCACGTACCAACACTCACCGAGAACAAGCTCATTCAAATCGTGCTGCAAGCAGAACATACTGGATCTGCATTGGAGTAAAATACGCGAATGTTATGTGAGTGTATCACTATTAATTATAACGATATGTTTTGTGGTTTGACATTGTATAAACATTACATTGTGTAGACTTGCGTAATATAATGTAGCAGTAGGACTAGTTGATATTTACCTGACATGTTAATTGCTATCATGGTGTGTATTTTGCTGACGCAAATCCCCAACCTTAATCACTGTACTACTGTAAACCATACAATTAGCACACCCTGTGACCTATTTGTTTCAGCGTTTGCGTGCGTGCCTGCATGTGCGCGAGTTTGTGTGTATGCGTGTTCGTGCGTGTGCATCCGCGTGTCATGTGTTCTGCGCTTTTATGATTTATGCATGAAATAAAAAGTGTCAAGAGCGTATAAAATATTGCAGTGGCGTCATCACACCATTATTCTAGTCATATTGTTTACTCTTATTGCGTCGACAATTTTATTTCGTACAGCATATGTAATGTTTTTTTAATTTTTGAAACAAAAGTGGCGGTTGCGGTGGCGGTGGTGGTAGTGGTGCAGTGTATTAGATGATAGATGTCATGATATTAATGTCTTGTATAATTTGCTCCACGTGTACACCGTTCTGAACCTCGGAGAATCTACAGGTATTGTATTGTATTGTATTTATCCAGATTTCAACAGGTCCAGTGGACCCAGTAACAGGATTGATAACTGAAACAATACGTATAAATAATCAAACAATAATAGAACAATAAAAACAGTAAAAACAAAAGGATATAAAACACACAATGTCAACATCAAATATATCAGGCAAACATCCGTTATACATATACATGTTTTTGAACTGAAGATCTAAAGGTTTCAGCTCCTGAAAATATATCTCAAGCTGGACTAATTAAATACTTGACTTCTGACTAGAGATATATATAAAAGGATCACTAAGCTTGTACATCGGTATATGTTGTGAAAATGCGCTTAATAAAACCGCTTATCATAAAAGCTTTAGAGACACTACGATTAATAATCTTTAAAAGTCAAAATGTCGGTCAATGTAATACCGAGATCTTTGACAGCGGTGACGTAGTAGTAGTAGTAGTAGTAGTAGTAGTAGTAATAGTAGTAGTAGTAGTAGGTTTTATTTGGAATTGTATAAATCATACATACAAATATAAACAATCCGTAAAACAATTGACACAATGATATACCATTCCAGGTTGACAGCGGAGCCAATTAAGGCTGTAACCAGTTTGTTTTAATTATTCCAACATAAGATGATAATGATTTAAGTAAACTAGTCGCCGTCATCCTCAAAATAACTATTATTAACAATGATTTAACGTGTAGTGTGTTGGTTACGTTGCTATAATCAATAGAACATATATGTACATTTAATAACATTAATATTAGATGATAAATGTTCACATAAGTAGTCTTGCGGAAAAAAACATGTTGTTATGCCAAGCCTCAGCAATGGTATAACACCTAAGTAGAATAACATGATATCAAACACACATGTGAGATGTTTCGGGGTGGAATGAAATTAAACTAGAACACCATACCCCCTTACAACATTTGCCTTTAATGATAATATAAAACTATTAAATTGGGTTTATTTTGTATAACAGTTGGAATTTTATTCCAGATCATCGGACATTTACATAACGAACTGTTCGAAGATCTTTGAGTAGAACTGATAATAGGACATATATTACAGGTTTGTCTTGTTTTGTAAAAGTGAATGTCATAGGTAAATGTAAAAATACCTGATAACGAATGTGGCAGACTCCCGTGGACATAATTATACATAAATTTTCCAACTTCTATTTCATAAATATCATGCAATTTTATTAAATGTAAACATATAAAGAGGGGATGTGAATGTTCCCAATAGTTTGTTTTAAAAATGGAACGAACTATTTTTTTTGGCATAATGAATAATTTTTCGATATGTGTTTTGTATGATGGCCGAGAAGGGCCATCGCGTTTTTGTGTGGCAACCTGCAGCGCCATAGGGCGATGACGCGATGCGCGATGCGATGGGCGATGCGATGAGCGATGCGCGATGCGATGGGCGATGCGATGCGCGATGCGATGGACGATGCGCAATGCGCAATGCGCGATGCGATGCGATACGCGATGCGATACGCGATGCGATACGCGATGCGATACGCGATGCGCGATGAGATGCGATGCGATGTGCGATGCGCGATGCGCGATGCGATATGCGATGCGATGCGCGATGCGATGCGCGATGCGATGCGATGCGCGATGCGATGGTATACATTATAAAGGTGCCGCAATGAGCATGCGTACGCCGAAAACGAGACTTAGGCAGCCATTTTTATTTATTTGTATTAAACACATTTCTTTTTGTGTTCAGAGCATGTGATGATGGCTGATGACGCTGACTGTTCGTATACGGTTACACGTCTAGTTATTGTGCACAAAAAATTATGTGATTGTACTTCTAAATATTGTCTCGGACATCTACTGGGATTTAATTTAGCCAAACAAAAACGGGTGCCAGGCAGGCAGCCTCTTCGCAAAAACTAGACTAGGGACTGAAATAGGTTACTTTATAACATGAAATATGTACCTATTCAACATTTTATTTGTTAAATAATTATTGTTTCCATCTGGATATCCCTGATCGCAAATATAAACACTATTTAGTGTACCTGCAGACACGATGAACCAGGGATGGTTAAGGTATTTCTCAGTTTAACATTAACCAACAGTTTTGAAGCCTATTTGTTTATATTTATTAATTAATGACATAATATCTGTTCAGAATGCAAACATGTTATTTATGCCTTATATAAATTAAAATATAAACTTTTCATAATTTATGCTTCTTGATTTACTCCTCGGTCCCCAACATTTCCATGTCTGGAAAAAACTGACACATATTCCGTGAGACGATCTTCGATGCAAATTCAGTGATGTTTAATTACTTAATCTGGGTTCCGTAGTAGCACATAAAAGCAGCGTTGCGCCGAAATACAAGTATGAATAACGCGGTGTCAATAAATAGGCCCACTCAAATCAGGCTACCAGCGCTATTGGACCACGTAATAAACAGCCGAAATTGACAGGAAGTTAACTTGTAGTAAGTCTACTAGGAGGTGCACGGTGCGCGCGGTGCGTCTACAATTCGATTCACTTAGAGGTCATCTCAGAACGTTGATGTCCGATATCAGACGAAATTACTTTCATCTTGCCTCAGCCCCCCCACCCACCTCAGACGAATTTTTAAAATATTAATATGATGATACCAGTATAATTAAGAGTGTCGGTCGATGTCCGACGCCAGGTGAAACTGCCTCAGACCCCCGTCCTCCCAACAAAAATAATTTCGCTTGATATCGGACATCGATGTTCCGAGATGATCCCTTAGCAAAAATGAAACTACACTCTAGGAACAACGATTCGCTACCTCGTTTGTGCATTTTATATGTAGGTTTGGTAAAATAATTAGAGACAATACTATTTTAGTTTACGATTTAGATATTTTATTATAAACTAAAGACACTAAAGTTTAGTAGGGTCTAACTGATTATAGTTATATATATATATATATATATTGTTATATTTATGTAAGGCATAATGAACATGACATGTACACCTATGAAAATATATCATGTCATTAATGAATAAATATTCCAGAAATGTATACTTCAAAGCCCACGGTTAATGTTCAACTGAAAAATGCGTTCAACATCCCTGTTTTTCATGTGTGGAGGTACATAAATTATCGTTTATATTTTCGATCAAGGATATTCAGATGAAACCAAAAATGAAATGGGGAGTGGTAGAAGAGGTACACACCTCATGCTATGAAGTAATTCATTTTTGGTCTCCGGTTTTGGTGAGAGAACCTAGATTACATTCTGTAAAGTGATTGCCCGCATGCCCCCATTTATCTTAGTCTAAACTCAATCGCATTAGGCTTCTATCATAATATTTAGAAGTACAATCACATAATCTTTTGTGCACAATAACTAGATGTGTAATCGTATACGCACACTCAACATGCGTTGAACATAAAAGGCATCTAGTGTTGCCTAAGGTCACGAATTTGTACAAGCCCAAACAACAAAGCCAAACCCAAAACACTGCTGTCGGAACATGGTGGATATTTGGTGGGTTGAGGCTCTCCAAAACCTCGATTTGCACGCCCCCTCTTGAGGCTGGCCAAAACAGCCACATTAAGGCTCTCCAACATCACAATTTGCACACCCATTTAGGCTCGCCGAAATAACTCCATCTTCAGGCTCTTCAAAAACCTCGATTTTCACCCCCAAAATATCTACATTGAGGCTCTCCACAAGCATGAATTTGAACTCCTCATATATCCCTGTCAGTCAGGGGATGAAACTGGCCTCGATTCCGATGCTCGATGTCTGATTTGTTTTAAATTTCTCTCGCTGATCCTGCACAGCTCTCTCCACCAGATCGTTCGCTCTCGTTTTCCACCCTTCTCCAAATCCTTCAAAATCTCTTTTTCCACAGTCTTCCCATCGCAGTCTAGTTCTTCCTCGCCTCCTTTTCCCTTCCAGTCTCTGTGCATCTGCTCTCTTTGCCATCCGTTCTTCTCCCATTTTCTCTATAAGCCCTGCCCATCTTAGTTGACTCATGCTTATGCTTGTTCAGAAACAATTGTGTCGACTAGTCATATCAAAGACACAATTAACCACAGGCGCAACTACGACCAGATGATGTAAATAAGTAGCATCATTCTAGTCCATTGCTGCAATTTTGGGAGGTGGTGCTGTTCTAATTATAGCTTCTGATCCAGGGATTATCGTCTTCACAGACGCACCGACTTTGACACATCGTGTAATCCACTTGCCAGACAAGAGATACAATTAACCGAAAGTGCTACTTAACCCCCACTTTAGTGCATCGGCACTTCCAGGTGTAAATTACAATTTTGATATACTCGTTTGTGCTGAATCATATAAAAAACGACATTGCTCTCTAGTCTAACAAATTCAGTTGTGTTACAGCCGTGTAACATAGCTGTTAAGGTGTATCAGAACGGGACGAGGAAAGGCGAATGTGTTTTTGGAGGACAATCGTTCAGATGGGATCACCTTGATGATATGTCGTAAGACATGTTGTTGTTGTTTATGGAAGTTCCCATAGAAACCAAGAGTATACACCTCAACAATAAAAATATTGAATGAGTATTGGTTTACATTATTTATTCATTGTAAGTACGGAGAAATTACATTATCACGTAAGTATGTACGGTATCAGCGGTATGCATGGTCATAGTAATTAGCATCACACGTTTTGATTTCGTAAACACATTATATCACCCGTCAATTATATATATATATATATATACCACGTATATATATATACAAAAATTACAGTGAAATTACAATTACAGTGAAAACATGATGTATATCAGAAGTATCTTTCTTAGAAAACTGAACGATGAAATACTACGAGTCTCAAGGAATCATTTCAATCGACGATTATATTAACATACAATAAGTAATATGTTGTACACACTTCTGAAACACCGTGTTTCTTTGTGCATATTCGTTAAATTTGTTTGCACCGCACGTTTTAGGAGAAATCATTAACACAGAGTATAGTTGGCACTTATCAAAAACGAACGAAGGCGTAAGACGCACAAGCGATACGGTCATCCGAGGAAAACCAGACCTGCTGTATTTCTTGCCAGAGATTTATGGTAACGTAGCATTTAAATTAATGTACATTAATGCTATGCAATTTGCACACATGCGTATACGGCATTTTAAGTTTACCGTGCATATTTGACGTACATATTTAATAATTGTATTCATCCCAAAGATCCCTAGCGGAGTGATAGGAACCTTTTTCTGAATCACAACAGTACCATTAAGCAAACCGATGTATGTACATCATTACAGTATGTAAAATAAAGTGAATATAGTCTATGTTATTAAAACATGCAAAATAGGAGAGAGTAGCGTAGTAGTAGCGTTACTTCATGTCCTCTAGTTCAAGTTCGCCACTTATGACTTCTATTGCGCTTAGGCGGTGACACGTGGTACAAGCCATCGGTACAGCTCGATCGCTTCCTGGACGACTTGCGGCTTGTTTCGTCCATGTTGATCCAGCAGCCCCTGGAAGACTTGTTCAGTGTCAACACGACAGCCTGAATCACGGGGTTTCCTTCACATCCTCTTCACGTTTCTGATGTCTTCCTGATCGACTTCGACTTTGTAGTCGACTGTACCTGCAGCGTTATGAACAACTTAGTAAATGTTTATAACGTGCATTGTGCAACAGAATAAACGTTTCAATCAAACGTAGGGAACACAACAATGTAAACGTAATAATATCAACGTTTGTATATAAACACATTGCTTAAGTCGATGATGCCTGAAAAATAATAGCCTTGTTTAAAACTACACACAGCTTGTCTGGAGATGTTCACATGTGTGTGTGGTGTGTGGTGTGTGGTGTGTGGTGTGTGGAGTGTGGTGTTGTGTGTGTGTGTTGTGTACAGAGAGAGAGAGAGAGAGAGAGAGAGAGAGAGAGAGAGAGAGAGAGAGAGAGAGAGAGAGAGAGAGAG